>CAKOBK010000294.1:0-142078 GCA_932526605.1 Nephrotoma flavescens | reverse complement strand
CTAATATGGTTTGATACACAACCAAAAGCAATAAAATCAATGTAAAAACTCATTTAACGAAATAGTTTTGTTGTAAGCCCATTTCGTCCAAAATCTCCTTGGACTCGAAAATTTTGGGGTGTAAGTTTTTGGGATCCAAATTTTTAATTTTTTTATTTTTTTCTTATATGGTTTGATACACAACCAAAAACAATAAAATCAATGTAAAAACTCATTTAACGAAATAGTTTTGTTGTAAGCCCATTTTGTCCAAAATCTACTTGGACTCGAAAATTTTGGATTGTAAGTACTTGGGGTCAAAATTTTTAATTTTTTTATTTTTGTCTAACTTGGTTTGATACACAACCAAAAGCAGTAAAATCAATGTAAAAACTGATTTAACGAAATAGTTTTGTTGTAAGCCCATTTCGTTCAAAATCTCCTTGGACTCGAAAATTTTGGGGTGTAAGTACTTGGGGTCCAAATTATTAATGTTTTTATTTTTGTCTAATATGGTTTGATACACAACCAAAAGTATAAAATCAATGTAAAAACTCATTTAACGAAATGGTTTTGTTGTAAGCCCATTTCGTCCAAAATCTCCTTTGATTCGAAAATTTTGGAGTGTAAGTACTTGGGGTCCAAATTTTAAATTTTTTTATTTTTGTCTAATATGGTTTGATACACAACAAAAAGCAATAAAATCAATGTAGAAACTCATATAACGAAATAGTTTTTTTTGTAAGCCCATTTCGTCCAAAATCTCCTTGGACTCGAAAATTTTGGGGTGTAAGTACTTGGGGTCCAAATTTTTAATTTTTGTATTTTTGTCTAATATGGTTTGATACACAACCAAAAACAATAAAATCAATGTAAAACTCATTTACCGAAATAGTTTTGTTGTAAGCCCATTTCAACCAGAATCTCCTTGGACTCGAAAATTTTGGGGTGTAAGTACTTGGGGTCCAAATTATTAATTTTTTTTTCTACCTAATATGGTTTGTACACAACAAAAAGCAATAAAATCAATGTAAAAACTCATTTAACGAAATAGTTTTTTTGTAAGCCTATTTCGTCCAAAATCTCCTTGGACTCGAAAATTTTGGGGTGTAAGTACTTCGGGTCCAAATTTTTAATTTTTTTATTTTTGTCTAATATGGTTTGATACACAACCAAAAGCAATAAAATCAATGTAAAAACTCATTTAACGAAATAGTTTTGTTGTAAGCCCATTTCTTCCAAAATCTCCTTGGACTCGAAAGTTTTGAGGTGTAAGTACTTGGGGTCCAAATTTTTAATTTTTTTATTTTTGTCTAATATGGTTTGATACACAACAAAAAGCAATAAAATCAATGTAAAAACTCATTTAACGAAATAGTTTTGTTGTAAGCATATTTTGTCTAAAATCTACTTAGACTCGAAAATTTTGGAGTGTAAGTACTTGGGGTCCAAATTTTTAATTTTTGTATTTTTGTCTAATATGGTTTGATACACAACCAAAAACAATAAAATCAATGTAAAAACTCAATTAACGAAATAGTTTTGTTGTAAGCCCATTTTGTCTAAAATCTACTTGGACTCGAAAATTTTGGAGTGTAAGTACTTGGGGTCCAAATCATTAATTTTTTTATTTCTACCTAATATGGTTTGATACACAACAAAAAGCAATAATGTCAATGTAAAAACTCATTTAACGAAATAGTTTATTTGTAAGCCTATTTCGTCCAAAATCTACTTGGTCTCGAAAGTTTTGAGGTGTAAGTACTTGGGGTCCAAATTTTTAATTTTTTTATTTTTGTCTAAAATGGTTTGATACACAACCAAAAGCAATAAAATCAATGTAAAAACTAATTTAACGAAATAGTTTTGTTGTAAGCCCATTTCGTCCAAAATCTCCTTGGACTCGAAAATTTTGGGGTGTAAGTACATGGGGTCCAAATTTTTAATTTTTTTATTTTTGTCTAATATGGTTTGATACACAACCAAAAACAATAAAATCAATGTAAAAACTCATTTAACGAAATAGTTTTGTAGTAAGTTAATTTCGTCCAAAATCTCCTTGGACTCGAAAATTTTGGGGTGTAAGTACTTGGGGTTCAAATTTTTAATTTTTTTATTTTTGTCTAATATGGTTTGATACACAACCAAAAGCAATAAAATCAATGTAAAAACTCATTTAACGAAATAGTTTTGTTGTAAGCCCATTTTGTCTAAAATCTACTTGGACTCGAAAATTTTGGAGTTTAAGTACTTGGGGTCCAAATTTTTAATTTTTTTATTTTTGTCTAATATGGTTTGATACACAACAAAAAGCAATAAAATTAATGTAAAAACTCATTTAACGAAATAGTTTTGTTGTAAGCCCATTTTGTCTAAAATCTACTTGGACTCGCAAATTTTGGATTGTAAGTACTTGGGGTCCAAATTATTAATTTTTTTATTTCTACCTAATATGGTTTGTACACAACAAAAAGCAATAAAATCAATGTAAAAACTCATTTAACGAAATAGTTTTTTTTGTAAGCCTATTTCGTCCAAAATCTCCTTGGACTCGAAAATTTTGGGGTGTAAGTACTTGGGGTCCACATTTTTAATTTTTTTATTTTTGTCTAATATGGTTTGATACACAACAAAAAGCAATAAAATCAATTTAAAAACTCATTTAACGAAATAGTTTTGTTGTAAGCCCATTTCTTCCAAAATCTCCTTGGACTCGAAAGTTTTGAGGTGTAAGTACTTGGGGTCCAAATTTTTAATTTTTTTATTTTTGTCTAATATGGTTTGATACACAACCAAAAGCAATAAAATCAATGTAAAAACTTATTTAACGAAATAGTTTTGTTGTAAGCCCATTTCGTCCAAAATCTCCTTGGACTCGAAAGTTTTGGGGTGTAAGTACATGGGGTCCAAATTTTTAATTTTTTTATTTTTGTCTAATATGGTTTGATACACAACCAAAAACAATAAAATCAATGTAAAAACTCATTTAACGAAATAGTTTTGTTGTAAGCCCATTTTGTCCAAAATCTACTTGAACTCAAAAATTTTGGAGTGTAAGTACTTGGGGTCAAAATTTTTAATTTTTTTATTTTTGTCTTACTTGATTAGATACACAACCAAAAACAATAAAATCAATGTAAAAACTCATTTAACGAAATAGTATTGTTGTAAGCCCATTTCGTCCAAAATCTCCTTGGACTCGAAAATTTTGGGGTGTAAGTACTTGGGGTCCAAATTATTAATGTTTTTATTTTTGTCTTATATGGTTTGATACACAACCAAAAGCAATAAAATCAATGTAAAAACTCATTTAACGAAATAGTTTTGTTGTAAGCCCATTTCGTCCAAAATCTCCTTGGACTCGAAAATTTTGGAGTGTTAGTACTTGGGGTCCAAATTTTAAATTTTTTCATTTTTGTCTAATATGGTTTGATACACAACCAAAAGCAGTAAAATCAATATCGAAAATTTTGGAGTGTAAGTACTTGGTGTCCAAATTTTAAATTTTTTTATTTTTGTCTAATATGGTTTGATACACAACCAAAAGCAGTAAAATCAATGTAAAAACTCATTTAACGAAATAGTTTTGTTGTAAGCCCATTCCGTCCAAAATCTCCTAGGACTCGAATATTTTGGGGTGTTAGTACTTGGGGTCCAAATTTTTAATTTTTTTATTTTTGTCTAATATGGTTTGATACACAACCAAAAACAATAAAATCAATGTAAAACTCATTTAACGAAATAGTTTTGTTGTAAGCCCATTTTGTCCAAAATCTACTTTGACTCGAAAATTTTGGGGTGTAAGTAGTTGGGGTCCACATTATTAATTTTTTTATTTCTACCTAATATGGTTTGTACACAACAAAAAGCAATAAAATCAATGTAAAAACTCATTTAACGAAATAGTTTTTTTGTAAGCCTATTTCGTCCAAAATCTCCTTGGACTCGAAAATTTTGGGGTGTAAGTACTTGGGGTCCAAATTTTTAATTTTTTTATTTTTGTCTAATATGGTTTGATACACAAACAAAAGCAATAAAATCAATGTAAAAACTCATTTAACGAAATAGTTTTGTTGTAAGCCCATTTCGTCCAAAATCTCCTTGGACTCGAAAATTTTGGGGTGTAAGTACTTGGGGTCTAGATTTTTAATTTTTTTATTTTTGTCTAATATGGTTTGTTCACAACAAAAAGCAATAAAATCAATGTAAAAACTCATTTAAAGGAATAGTTTTGTTGTAAGCCTATTTCGTCCAAAATCTACTTGGACTCGAAAATTTGGAAGTGTAATTACTTGGGGTCCAAATTTTTAATTTTTTTATTTTTGTCTAATATTGTTTTATACACAATAAAAAGCAATAAAATCAATGTAGAAACTCATTTAACGAAATAGTTTTGTTGTAAGCCCATTTCGTCCAAAATCTCCTTGGACTCGAAAATTTTGGGGTGTAAGTACTTGGGGTCCAAATTAACAATTTTTTTTGTTTTTGTCTAATATGGTTTGATACACAACCAAAAGCAATAAAATCAATGTAAAAACTCATTTAAAGAAATAGTTTTGTTGTAAGCCCATTTCGTCCAAAATCTCCTTGGACTCGAAAATTTTGGGTTATAAGTACTTGGTGTGCAAATTTTTAATTCTTTTATTTTTGTCTAATATGGTTTGTACACAAAAAAAAGCAATAAAATCAATGTAAAAACTCATTTAACGAAATAGTTTTGTTGTTAGCCTCTTTCGTCCAAAATCTCCATGGACTCGAAAATTTTTGGGTGTAAGTATTTAGGGTCCAAATTTTAAATTTTTTTATTTTTGTCTAATATGGTTTGATACACAACCAAAAGCAATAAAATCAATGTAAAAACTCATTTAACGAAATAGTTTTGTTGTAAGCCCATTTCGTCCAAAATTTTCTTGGACTCGAAAATTTTGGGGTGTAAGTACTTGGGGTCCAAATTTTTAATTTTTTTATTTTTGTCTAATATGGTTTGATACACAACAAAAAGCAATAAAATCAATGTAAAAACTCATTTAACGAAATAGTTTTGTTGTAAGCCTATTTCGTCCAAAATCTCCTTGGACTCGAAAATTTTGGGGTGTAACTACTTGGGGTCCAAAATTTTAAATTTTTTTATTTTAGTTTTATGTGGTTTGATACACAACCAAAAGCAATAAAATCAATGTAAAAACTCATTTAACGAAATAGTTTTGTTGTTAGCCCATTTCGTCCAAAATCTCCTTGGACTCGAAAATTTTGGGGTGTAAGTACTTGGGGTCCAAATTTTTAATTTTTGTATTTTTGTCTAATATGGTTTGATACACAACCAAAAACAATAAAATCAATGTAAAAACTCATTTAACGAAATAGTTTTGTTGTAAGCCCATTTTGTCCAAAATCTACTTGGACTCGAAAATTTTGGAGTGTAAGTACTTGGGGTCAAAGTTTTTAATTTTTTATTTTTGTCTTAATTATATGGTTTGATACACAACCAAAAACAATAAAATCAATGTAAAAACTCATTTAACGAAATAGTTTTGTTGTAAGCCCATTTCGTCCAAAATCTCCTTGGACTCGAAAATTTTGGGGTGTAAGTACTTGGGGTCTAAATTTTTAATTTTTTTATTTTTGTCTAATATGGTTTGATACACAACAAAAAGCAATAAAATCAATGTAAAAACTTATTTAACGAAATAGTTTTGTTGTAAGCTTATTTCGTCCAAAATCTCCTTGTACTCGAAAATTTTGGGGTGTAACTACTTAGGGTCCAAATTTTAAATTTTTTTATTTTTGTCTAATATGGTTTGATACACAACAAAAAGCAATAAAATCAATGTAAAAACTCATTTAACGAAATAGTTTTGTTGTAAGCCTATTTCGTTCAAAATCTCCTTGGACTCGAAGATTTTGGGGTGTAAGTACTTGGGGTCCAAATTTTAATTTTTTTTATTTTTGTCTAATATGGTTTGATACACAACCAAAAGCAATAAAATCAATCTAAAAACTCATTTAACGAAATAGTTTTGTTGTAAGCCCATTTTGTCCAAAATCTACTTGGACTCGAAAATTTTGGAGTGTAAGTACTTGGGGTCCAAATTTCAAATTTTTTTATTTTTGTCTAATATGGTTTGATACACAACAAAAAACAATAAAATCAATGTAAAAACTCATTTAACGAAATAGTTTTGTTGTAAGCCCATTTCGTCCAAAATCTCATTGGACTCGAAAATTTTTGGGTGTAAGTACTTGGGGTCCAAATTTTTAATTTTTGTATTTTTGACTAATATGGTTTGATACACAACAAAAAGCAATAAAATCAATGTAAAAACTTATTTAACGAAATAGTTTTGTTGTAAGCCTATTTCGTCTAAAATATCCTTGGACTCGAAAATTTTGGAGTGTAAGTACTTGGGGTCCAAATTTTTAATTTTTTTATTTTTGTCTAATATGGTTTGATACACAACCAAAAAGCAATAAAATCAATGTAAAAACTCATTTACCGAAATAGTTTTGTTGTAAGCCCATTTCGTCCAAAATCTCCTTAGACTCGAAAATTTTGGGGTGTAAGTACTTATGATCCAAATTTTTAATTTTTTTATTTTTGTCTAATATGGTTTGATACACAACCAAAAACAATAAAATCAATGTAAAAACTCATTTAACGAAATAGTTTTGTTGTAAGCCTATTTCGTCCAAAATCTCCTTGGACTCGAAAATTTTGGGGTGTAAGTACTTGGGGTCCAAATTTTTAATTTTTTTATTTTTTTCTAATATGGTTTGATTCACAACCAAAAACAATAAAATCAATGTAAAAACTGATTTAACGAAATAGTTTTGTTGTAAGCCTATTTCGTCTAAAATCTCCTTGGAATCGAAAATTTTGGGGTGTAAGTACTTGGGGTCCAAATTTTTAATTTTTTTATTTTTGTCTAATATGGTTTAGTACATAACAAAAAGCTATAAAATCAATGTAAAAACTCATTTAACGAAATAGTTTTATTGTAAGCCTATTTCGTCCAAAATCTCCTTGGACTCGAAAATTTTGGAGTGTAAGTACTTGGGGTCCAAATTTTTATTTTTTTTATTTTTGTCTTATATGGTTTGATACACAACCAAAAGCAATAAAATCAATGTAAAAACTCATTTAACGAAATAGTTTTGTTGTAAGCCCATTTTGTCCAAAATCTACTTGGACTCGAAAATTTTGGAGTGTAAGTACTTGGGGTCCAAATTTTAAATTTTTTTATTTTTGTCTAATATGGTTTGATACACAACCAAAAAGCAATAAAATCAATGTAAAAACTCATTTACCGAAATAGTTTTGTTGTAAGCCCATTTCGTCCAAAATCTCCTTAGACTCGAAAATTTTGGGGTGTAAGTACTTATGATCCAAATTTTTAATTTTTTTATTTTTGTCTAATATGGTTTGATACACAACCAAAAACAATAAAATCAATGTAAAAACTCATTTAACGAAATAGTTTTGTTGTAAGCCTATTTCGTCCAAAATCTCCTTGGACTCGAAAATTTTGGGGTGTAAGTACTTGGGGTCCAAATTTTTAATTTTTTTATTTTTTTCTAATATGGTTTGATTCACAACCAAAAACAATAAAATCAATGTAAAAACTGATTTAACGAAATAGTTTTGTTGTAAGCCTATTTCGTCTAAAATCTCCTTGGACTCGAAAATTTTGGGGTGTAAGTACTTGGGGTCCAAATTTTTAATTTTTTTATTTTTGTCTAATATGGTTTAGTACATAACAAAAAGCTATAAAATCAATGTAAAAACTCATTTAACGAAATAGTTTTATTGTAAGCACATTTCGTCCAAAATCTGCTTGGACTCGAAAAATTTGGGGTGTAAGTACTTGGGGTCCAAATTTTTATTTTTTTTTATTTTTGTCTAATATGGTTTGATACACAACCAAAAGCAATAAAATCAATGTAAAAACTCATTTAACGAAATAGTTTTTTTGTAAGCCCATTTCGTCCAAAATCTCCTTGGACTCGAACATTTTGGGGTGTAAGTACTTGGGATCCACATTTTTAATTTTTTTATTTCTGTCTAATATGGTTTGATACACAACCAAAAACAATAAAATCAATGTAAAAACTCATTTAACGAAATAGTTTTGTTGTAAGCCTATTTCGTCCAAAATCTCCTTGGACTCGAAAATTTTGGGGTGTAAGTACTTGGGGTCCAAATTTTTATTTTTTTTATTTTTGTCTAATATGGTTTGATACACAACCAAAAACAATAAAATCAATGTAAAAACTAATTTAACGAAATAGTTTTGTTGTAAGCCCCTTTCGTCCAAAATCTCCTTGAACTCGAAAATTTTGGGGTGTAAGTACTTGGGGTCCAAATTATTATTTTTTTTATTTTTGTCTAATATGGTTTGATACACAACCAAAAGCAATAAAATCAATGTAAAAACTCATTTAACGAAATAGTTTTGTTGTAAGCTTATTTCGTCCAAAATCTCCTTGGACTCGAAAATTTTGGGGTGTAAGTACTTGGGGTCCAAATTTTAATTTTTTTATTTTTGTCTAATATGGTTTGATACACAACCAAAAACAATAAAATCAATGTAAAAACTCATTTAACGAAATAGTTTTGTTGTAAGCCCATTTCGTCCAAAATCTCCTTGGACTCGAAAATTTTGGGGTGTAAGTACTAGGGGTCCAAATTTTTAATTTTTTTATTTTTGTCTCATATGGTTTGATACACAACAAAAAACAATAAAATCAATGTAAAAACTCATTTAACGAAATAGTTTTGTTGTAAGCCCATTTCGTTCAAAATCTCCTTGGACTCGAAAATTTTTGGGTGTAAGTACTTGGGGTCCAAATTTTATTTTTTTTATTTTTGTCTAATATGGTTTGATACACAACCAAAAACAATAAAATCAATGTAAAAACTCATTTAACGAAATAGTTTTGTTGTAAGCCCATTTCGTCCAAAATCTACTTGGACTCGAAAATTTTGGGGTGTAAGTACTTGGGGTCCAAATTTTTAATTTTTTTTTTGTCTAATATGGTTTGATACACAACCAAAAATAATAAAATCAATTTAAAAACTCATTTAACGAAATAGTTTTGTTGTAAGCCCATTTCGTCCAAAATCTCCTTGGACTCGAAAATTTTGGGGTGTAAGTACTTGGGGTCCAAATTATTAATTTTTTTATTTTTGTCTAATATGGTTTGATACACAACCAAAAACAATAAAATCAATGTAAAAACTCATTTAACAAAATAGTTTTGTTGTGAGCCCATTTCGTCCAAAATTTCCTTGGACTCGAAAATTTTGGGGTGTAAGTATGTACTTGGGGTCCAAATTTTTAATTTTTTTATTTTTGTCTAATATGGTTTGATGCACAACCAAAAACAATAAAATCAATGTAAAAACTCATTTAACGAAATAGTTTTGTTGTAAGCCCATGTCGTACAAAATTTTCTTGGACTCGAAAATTTTGGGGTGTAAGTACTTGGGGTCCAAATTTTTAATTTTTTTATTTTTGTCTAATATGGTTTGATACACAACAAAACACAATAAAATCAATGTAAAAACTCATTTAACGAAATAGTTTTGTTGTAAGCCTATTTCGTCCAAAATCTCCTTGGACTCGAAAATTTTAGGGTGTAACTACTTGGGGTCCAAAATTTAAAATTTTTTTATTTTAGCTTTATGTGGTTTGATACACAACCAAAAGCAATAAAACCAATGTAAAAACTCATTTAACGAAATAGTTTTGTTGTTAGCCCATTTCGTCCAAAACCTCCTTGGACTCGAAAATTTTGGGGTGTAAGTACTTGGGGTCCAAATTTTTAATTTTTTTATTTTTGTCTAATATGGTTTGATACACAACCAAAAACAATAAAATCAATGTAAAAACTCATTTAACGAAATAGTTTTGTTGTAAGCCCATTTTGTCCAAAATCTACTTGGACTCGAAAATTTTGGAGTGTAAGTACTTGGGGTCAAAGTTTTTAATTTTTTATTTTTGTCTTATATGGTTTGATACACAACCAAAAACAATAAAATCAATGTAAAAACTCATTTAACGAAATAGTTTTGCTATAAGTTCATTTCGTTCAAAATCTCCTTGGACACAAAAATTTTGAGGTGTAAGTACTTGGGGTTCAAATTTTAAATTTTTTTTTATTTATGTCTAATATGGTTTGAAACACAACCAAAAGCAATAAAATCTATGTAAAAACTCATTTAACGAAATAGTTTTGTTGTAAGCCCATTTCGTCCAAAATCTCCTTGGACTCGAAAATTTTGGGATGTAAGTACTTGGGGTCCAAATTTTTAATTTTTTTATTTTTGTCTAATATGGTTTGATACACAACAAAAAGCAATAAAATCAATGTAAAAACTCATTTAACGAAATAGTTTTGTTGTAAGCCTATTTCGTCCAAAATCTCCTTTGACTCGAAAATTTTGGAGTGTAACTACTTGGGGTCCAAATTTTTAATTTTTTTATTTTTGTCTAATATGGTTTGATACACAACCAAAAAGCAATAAAATCAATGTAAAAACTCATTTAACGAAATAGTTTTGTTGTAAGCCCATTTCGTCCAAAATCTCCTTGGACTCGAAAATTTTGGGGTGTAAGTACTTGGGGTCCAAATTTTTAATTTTTTTTTTCTACCTAATATGGTTTGTACACAACAAAAAGCAATAAAATCAATGTAAAAACTCATTTAACGAAATAGTTTTGTTGTAAGCCCATTTCGTCTTAAATCTCCTTGGACTCGAACATTTTGGGGTGTAACTACTTGGGGTCCAAATTTTTAATTTTTTTATTTTTGTCTAATATGGTTTGATACACAACAAAAAGCAATAAAATCAATGTAAAAACTCATTTAACGAAATAGTTTTGTTGTGAGCCTATTTCGTCCAAAATTTCCTTGGACTCGAAAATTTTGGGGTGTAACTACTTGGGGTCCAAATTTTAAATTTTTTTATTTTTGTCTACTATGGTTTGATACACAACCAAAAACAATAAAATCAATGTAAAAACTCATTTAACGAAATAGTTTTGTTGTAAGCCTATTTCGTCCAAAATCTCCTTGGACTCGAAAATTTTGGGGTGTAAGTACTTGGGGTCCAAATTTTAAATTTTTTTATTTTTGTCTAATATGGTTTGATACACAACAAAAAGCAATAAAATCAATGTAAAAACTCATTTAACGAAATAGTTTTGTTGTGAGCCTATTTCGTCCAAAATCTTTTTGGACTAACATTTTGAGGTGTAAGTACTTGGGGTCCAAATTTTAATTTTTTTTATTTTTGTCTAATATGGTTTGATACACAACAAAAAACAATAAAATCAATGTAAAAACTCATTTAACGAAATAGTTTTGTTGTAAGCCCATTTCGTCCAAAATCTCCTTGGACTCGAAAATTTTGGGGTGTAAGTACTTGGGGTCCAAATTATTAATTTTTTTATTTTTGTCTAATATGGTTTGATACACAACCAAAAACAATAAAATCAATGTAAAAACTCATTTAACAAAATAGTTTTGTTGTGAGCCTATTTCGTCCAAAATTTCCTTGGACTCGAAAATTTTGGGGTGTAAGTATGTACTTGGGGTCCAAATTTTTAATTTTTTTATTTTTGTCTAATATGGTTTGATGCACAACCAAAAACAATAAAATCAATGTAAAAACTCATTTAACGAAATAGTTTTGTTGTAAGCCCATTTCGTACAAAATTTTCTTGGACTCGAAAATTTTGGGGTGTAAGTACTTGGGGTCCAAATTTTTAATTTTTTTATTTTTGTCTAATATGGTTTGATACACAACAAAACACAATAAAATCAATGTAAAAACTCATTTAACGAAATAGTTTTGTTGTAAGCCTATTTCGTCCAAAATCTCCTTGGACTCGAAAATTTTAGGGTGTAACTACTTGGGGTCCAAAATTTAAAATTTTTTTTATTTTAGCTTTATGTGGTTTGATACACAACCAAAAGCAATAAAACCAATGTAAAAACTCATTTAACGAAATAGTTTTGTTGTTAGCCCATTTCGTCCAAAACCTCCTTGGACTCGAAAATTTTGGGGTGTAAGTACTTGCGGTCCAAATTTTTAATTTTTTTATTTTTGTCTAATATGGTTTGATACACAACCAAAAACAATAAAATCAATGTAAAAACTCATTTAACGAAATAGTTTTGTTGTAAGCCCATTTTGTCCAAAATCTACTTGGACTCGAAAATTTTGGAGTGTAAGTACTTGGGGTCAAAGTTTTTAATTTTTTATTTTTGTCTTATATGGTTTGATACACAACCAAAAACAATAAAATCAATGTAAAAACTCATTTAACGAAATAGTTTTGCTATAAGTTCATTTCGTTCAAAATCTCCTTGGACTCAAAAATTTTGAGGTGTAAGTACTTGGGGTTCAAATTTTAAATTTTTTTTTATTTATGTCTAATATGGTTTGAAACACAACCAAAAGCAATAAAATCTATGTAAAAACTCATTTAACGAAATAGTTTTGTTGTAAGCCCATTTCGTCCAAAATCTCCTTGGACTCGAAAATTTTGGGATGTAAGTACTTGGGGTCCAAATTTTTAATTTTTTTATTTTTGTCTAATATGGTTTGATACACAACAAAAAGCAATAAAATCAATGTAAAAACTCATTTAACGAAATAGTTTTGTTGTAAGCCTATTTCGTCCAAAATCTCCTTTGACTCGAAAATTTTGGAGTGTAACTACTTGGGGTCCAAATTTTAAATTTTTTTATTTTTGTCTAATATGGTTTGATACACAACCAAAAAGCAATAAAATCAATGTAAAAACTCATTTAACGAAATAGTTTTGTTGTAAGCCCATTTCGTCCAAAATCTCCTTGGACTCGAAAATTTTGGGGTGTAAGTACTTGGGGTCCAAATTTTTAATTTTTTTATTTCTACCTAATATGGTTTGTACACAACAAAAAGCAATAAAATCAATGTAAAAACTCATTTAACGAAATAGTTTTGTTGTAAGCCCATTTCGTCTTAAATCTCCTTGGACTCGAACATTTTGGGGTGTAACTACTTGGGGTCCAAATTTTTAATTTTTTTATTTTTGTCTAATATGGTTTGATACACAACAAAAAGCAATAAAATCAATGTAAAAACTCATTTAACGAAATAGTTTTGTTGTGAGCCTATTTCGTCGTCCAAAATTTCCTTGGACTCGAAAATTTTGGGGTGTAACTACTTGGGGTCCAAATTTTAAATTTTTTTATTTTTGTCTACTATGGTTTGATACACAACCAAAAACAATAAAATCAATGTAAAAACTCATTTAACGAAATAGTTTTGTTGTAAGCCTATTTCGTCCAAAAATCTCCTTGGACTCGAAAATTTTGGGGTGTAAGTACTTGGGGTCCAAATTTTAAATTTTTTTATTTTTGTCTAATATGGTTTGATACACAACAAAAAGCAATAAAATCAATGTAAAAACTCATTTAACGAAATAGTTTTGTTGTGAGCCTATTTCGTCCAAAATCTTTTTGGACTAACATTTTGAGGTGTAAGTACTTGGGGTCCAAATTTTAATTTTTTTTATTTTTGTCTAATATGGTTTGATACACAACAAAAAACAATAAAATCAATGTAAAAACTCATTTAACGAAATAGTTTTGTTGTAAGCCCATTTCGTCCAAAATCTCATTGGACTCGAAAATTTTTGGGTGTAAGTACTTGGGGTCCAAATTATTAATTTTTTTATTTTTGTCTCATATGGTTTGATACACAACAAAAAACAATAAAATCAATGTAAAAACTCATTTAACGAAATAGTTTTGTTGTAAGCCCATTTCGTTCAAAATCTCCTTGGACTCAAAAATTTTGGGGTGTAAGTACTTGTGGTCCAAATTTTATTTTTTTTATTTTTGTCTAATATGGTTTGATACACAACCAAAAACAATAAAATCAATGTAAAAACTCATTTAACGAAATAATTTTGTTGTAAGCCCATTTCGTCCAAAATCTCCTTAGACTCGAAAATTTTGGGGTGTAAGTACTTGGGGTCCAAATTTTAATTTTTTTATTTTTGTCTAATATGGTTTGATACACAACCAAAAACAATAAAATCAATGTAAAAACTCATTTAACGAAATAGTTTTGTTGTAAGCCCATTTTGTCCAAAATCTACTTTGCCTCGAAAATTTTGGAGTGTAAGTACTAGGGGTCCAAATTTTTAATTTTTTTATTTTTGTCTCATATGGTTTGATACACAACAAAAAACAATAAAATCAATGTAAAAACTCATTTAACGAAATAGTTTTGTTGAAAGCCCATTTCGTTCAAAATCTCCTTGGACTCAAAAATTTTGGGGTGTAAGTACTTGGGGTCCAAATTTTATTTTTTTTATTTTTGTCTAATATGGTTTGATACACAACCAAAAACAATAAAATCAATTTAAAAACTCATTTAACGAAATAGTTTTGTTGTAAGCCCATTTCGTCCAAAATCTCCTTGGACTCGAAAATTTTGGGGTGTAAGTACTTGGGGTCCAAATTTTTAATTTTTTTTGTCTAATATGGTTTTATACACAACCAAAAACAATAAAATCAATGTAAAAACTCATTTAACGAAATAGTTTTGTTGTAAGCCTATTTCGTCCAAAATCTCCTTGGACTCGAAAATTTTGGGGTGTAAGTACTTTGGGTCCAAATTATTAATTTTTTTATTTTTGTCTAATATGGTTTGATACACAACCAAAAACAATAAAATCAATGTAAAAACTCATTTAACAAAATAGTTTTGTTGTAAGCCTATTTCGTCCAAAATCTCCTTGGACTCGAAAATTTTGGGTTGTAAGTAATTAGGGTCTAAATTTTTAATTATTTTGTTTTTGTCTAATATGGTTGATACACAACCAAAAGCAATAAAATCAATGTAAAAACTCATTTAACGAAATAGTTTTGTTGTAAGCCTATTTCGTCCAAAATTTCCTTGGACTCGAAAATTTTGGGGTGTAAGTACTTGGGGTCCAAATTTTTAATTTTTTTATTTTTGTCTAATATTGTTTGATACACAACAAAAAGCAATAAAATCATTGTAAAAACTCATTTAACGAAATAGTTTTGTTGTAAGCCTATTTCGTCCAAAATCTCCTTGGACTCGAAAATTTTGGGGTGTAACTACTTGGGGTCCAAAAATTTTAATTTTTTTTATTTTAGTTTTATGTGGTTTGATACACAACCAAAAGCAATAAAATCAATGTAAAAACTCATTTAACGAAATAGTTTTGTTGTAAGCCCATTTCGTCCAAAATCTCCTAGGACTCGAAAATTTTGGGGTGTAAGTACTTGGGGTCCAAATTTTTAATTTTTTTATTTTTGTCTAATATGGTTTGATACACAACCAAAAACAATAAAATCAATGTAAAAACTCATTTAACGAAATAGTTTTGTTGTAAGCCCATTTTGTCCAAAATCTAATTGACTCGAAAATTTTGGAGTGTAAGTACTTGGGGTCAAAGTTTTTAATTTTTTATTTTTGTCTTATATGGTTTGATACACAACCAAAAACAATAAAATCAATGTAAAAACTCATTTAACGAAATAGTTTTGTTATAAGTCCATTTCGTTCAAAATCTCCTTGGACTCAAAAATTTTGAGGTGTAAGTACTTGGGGTTCAAATTTTAAATTTTTTTTGATTTTTGTCTAATATGGTTTGATACACAACCAAAAGCAATAAAATCTATGTAAAACTCATTTAACGAAATAGTTTTGTTGTAAGCCCATTTCGTCCAAAATCTCCTTGGACTCGAAAATTTTGGGATGTAAGTACTTGGGGTCCAAATTTTTAATTTTATTATTTTTGCCTTATATGGTTTGATACACAACAAAAAGCAATAAAATCAATGTAAGAACTCATTTAACGAAATAGTTTTGTTGTAAGCCTATTTCGTCCAAAATATCCTTTGACTCGAAAATGTTGGAGTGTAACTACTTGGGGTCCAAATTTTTAATTTTTTTATTTTTGTCTAATATGGTTTGATACACAACCAAAAAGCAATAAAATCAATGTAAAACTCATTTAACGAAATAGTTTTGTTGTAAGCCCATTTCGTCCAAAATCTCCTTGGACTCGAAAATTTTGGGGTGTAAGTACTTGGGGTCCAAATTTTAAATTTTTTTATTTCTACCTAATATGGTTTGTACACAACAAAAAGCAATAAAATCAATGTAAAAACTCATTTAACGAAATAGTTTTGTTGTAAGCCCATTTCGTCCAAAATCTCCTTGGACTCGAACATTTTGGGGTGTAACTACTTGGGGTCCAAATTTTTAATTTTTTTATGTTTGTCTAATATGGTTTGATACACAACAAAAAGCAATAAAATCAATGTAAAAACTCATTTAACGAAATAGTTTTGTTGTAAGCCCATTTCGTTCAAAATCTCCTTGAACTCGAAAATTTTGGGGTGTAACTACTTGGGGTCCAAATTTTAAATTTTTTTATTTTTGTCTAATATGGTTTGATACACAACCAAAAACAATAAAATCAATGTTAAAACTCATTTAACGAAATAGTTTTGTTGTAAGCCTATTTCGTCCAAAATCTCCTTGGACTCGAAAATTTTGGGGTGTAAGTACTTGGGGTTTAAATTTTAAACTTTTTTATTTTTGTCTAATATGGTTTGATACACAACAAAAAACAATAAAATCAATGTAAAAACTCATTTAACGAAATAGTTTTGTTGTAAGCCTATTTTGTCCAAAATCTCCTTGGACTAAAACATTTTGGGGTGTAAGTACTTGGGGTCCAAATTTTAATTTTTTTTATTTTTGTCTAATATGGTTTGATACACAACCAAAAGCAATAAAATCAATGTAAAAACTCATTTAACGAAATAGTTTTGTTGTAAGCCCATTTTGTCCAAAATCTACTTGGACTCGAAAATTTTGGAGTGTAAGTACTTGGGGTCCAAATTTTAAATTTTTTTTTTTTGTCTAATATGGTATGATACACAACAAAAAACAATAAAATCAATGTAAAAACTCATTTAACGAAATAGTTTTGTTGTAAGCCCTTTTCGTCCAAAATCTCATTGGACACGAAAATTTTTGGGTGTAAGTACTTGGGATCCAAATTTTTAATTTTTGTATTTTTGACTAATATGGTTTGATACACAACAAAAAGCAATAAAATCAATGTAAAAACTCATTTAACGAAATAGTTTTGTTGTAAGCCTATTCCGTCTAAAATCTCCTTGGAGTCGAAAATTTTGGAGTGTAAGTACTTGGGGTCCAAATTTTTAATTTTTTTATTTTTGTCTAATATGGTTTGATACACAACCAAAAGCAATAAAATCAATATAAAAACTCATTTAACGAAATAGTTTTGTTGTAAGCCCATTTCGTCCAAAATCTCCTTAGACTGGAACATTTTGGGGTGTAAGTACTTATGATCCAAATTTTTAATTTTTATATTTTTGTCTAATATGGTTTGATACACAACCAAAAACAATAAAATCAATGTAAAAACTCATTTAACGAAATAGTTTTGTTGTAAGCCTATTTCGTCCAAAATCTCCTTGGACTCGAAAATTTTGGGGTGTAAGTACTTGGGGTCCAAATTTTTAATTTTTTTATTTTTGTCTAATATGGTTTGATTCACAACCAAAAACAATAAAATCAATGTAAAAACTGATTTAACGAAATAGTTTTGTTGTAAGCCTATTTCGTCTTAAATCTCCTTGGACTCGAAAATTTTGGGGTGTAAGTACTTGGGGTCCAAATTTTTAATTTTTTTATTTTTGTCTAATATGGTTCAGTACACAACAAAAAGCTATAAAATCAATGTAAAAACTCATTTAACGAAATAGTTTTGTTGTAAGCCTATTTCGTCCAAAATCTCCTTGGACTCGAAAATTTTGGAGTGTAAGTACTTGGGGTCCAAATTTTTAATTTTTTTATTTTTGTCTAATATGGTTTGATACACAACCAAAAGCAATAAAATCAGTGTAAAAACTTATTTAACGAAATAGTTTTGTTGTAAGCCCATTTCGTCCAAAATCTCTTTGGACTCGAACATTTTGGGGTGTAAGTACTTGGGATCCACATTTTTAATTTTTTTGTTTTTGTCTAATATGGTTTGATACACAACCAAAAACAATAAAATCAATGTAAAAACTCATTTAACGAAATAGTTTTGTGTTAAGCCTATTTCGTCCAAAATCTCCTTGGACTCTAAAATTTTGGGGTGTAAGTACTTGGGGTCCAAATTTTTATTTTTTTTATTTTTGTCTAATATGGTTTGATACACAACCAAAAACAATAAAATCAATGTAAAAACTGATTTAACGAAATAGTTTTGTTGTAAGCCCCTTTCGTCCAAAATCTCCTTGAACTCGAAAATTTTGGGGTGTAAGTACTTGGGGTCCAAATTATAAATTTTTTTATTTTTGTCTAATATGGTTTGATACACAACAAAAAGCAATAAAATCAATGTAAAAACTCATTTAACGAAATAGTTTTGTTGTAAGCCCATTTCGTCCAAAATCTCCTTGGACTCGAAAATTTTGGGGTGTAAGTACTTGGGGTCCAAATTTTAAATTTTTTTATTTTTGTCTAATATGGTTTGATACACAACCAAAAACAATAAAATCAATGTAAAAACTCATTTAACGGAATAGTTTTGTTGTAAGCCCATTTTGTCCAAAATCTACTTTACCCCGAAAATTTTGGAGTGTAAGTACTAGGGGTCCAAATTTTTAATTTTTTTATTTTTGTCTCATATAGTTTGATACACAACAAAAAACAATAAAATCAATTTAAAAACTCATTTAAAGAAATAGTTTTGTTGTAAGCCCATTTCGTTCAAAATCTCCTTGGACTCGAAAATTTTGGGGTGTAAGTACTTGGGGTCCAAATTTTAATTTTTTTATTTTGGTCTAATATGGTTTGATACACAACAAAAAACAATAAAATCAATGTAAAAACTCATTTAACGAAATAGTTTTGTTGTAAGCCCATTTCGTCCAAAATCTCCTTGGACTCGAAAATTTTGGGGTGTAAGTACTTGGGGTCCAAATTATTAATTTTTTTATTTTTGTCTAATATGGTTTGATACACAACCAAAAACAATAAAATCAATGTAAAAACTCATTTAACAAAATAGTTTTGTTGTAAGCCTATTTCGTCCAAAATCTCCTTGTACTCGAAAATTTTGGGTTGTAAGTACTTGGGGTCTAAATTTTTAATTTTTTTATTTTTGTCTAATATGGTTTGATACACAACCAAAAGCAATAAAATCAATGTAAAAACTCATTTAACGAAATAGTTTTGTTGTAAGCCTATTTCGTCCAAAATTTCCTTGGACTCGAAAATTTTGGGGTGTAAGTACTTGGGGTCCAAATTTTAAATTTTTTTATTTTTGTCTAATATGGTTTGATACACAACCAAAAACAATAAAATCAATGTAAAAACTCATTTAACGAAATAGTTTTGTTGTAAGCCCATTTTGTCTTAAATCTCCTTGGACTCGAACATTTTGTAGTGTAAGGACTTGGGGTCCAAATTTTTAATTTTTTTTTTTTGTCTAATATGGTTTGATACACAACCAAAAGCAATAAAATCAATGTAAAAACTCATTTAACGAAATAGTTTTGTTGTAAGTCCATTTCGTCCAAAATCTCCTTGGACTCGAAAATTTTGGGGTGTAACTACTTGGGGTCCAAATTTTAATTTTTTTTATTTTTGTCTAATATGGTTTGATACACAACCAAAAACAATTAAATCAATGTAAAAACTCATTTAACGAAATAGTTTAGTTGTAAGCCCATTTTGTCCAAAATCTACTTGGACTCGAAAATTTTGGAGTGTAAGTACTTGGGGTCCAAATTTTTAACTTTATTATTTTAGTCTAATAGGGTTTGATACACAACAAAAAGCAATAAAATCAATGTAAAAACTCATTTAACGAAATAGTTTTGTTGTAAGCCCATTTCGTCCAAAATCTCCCTGGACTCGAAAATTTTGGGGTGTAAGTACTTGGGGTTCAAATTTTAAATTTTTTTTATTTTTGTCTAATATGGTTTGATACACAACAAAAAGCAATATAATCAATGTAAAAAATCATTTAAAGAAATAGTTTTGTTGTAAGCCCATTTCGTCCAAAATCTCCTTGGTCTCGAAAATTTTGGGGTGTAAGTACTTGGGGTCCAAATTTTTAATTTTTTTATTTTAGTCTAAAGTGGTTTAATACACAACAAAAAGCAATAAAATCAATGTAAAAACTCTTTTAACGAAATAGTTTTGTTGTAAGCCCATTTCGTCCAAAATCTCCTTGGACTCGAAAATTTTGGGGTGTAAAAACTTGGGATCCAAATTTTTCCTTTTTTATTTTTGTCTAATATGGTTTGATACTCAACCAAAAACAATAAAATCAATGTAAAAACTCATTTAACGAAATAGTTTTGTTGTAAGCCAATTTTGTCCAAAATCTCGTTGGACTCGAAAATTTTGGAGTGTAAGTACTTGAGGTCCAAATTTTTAATTTTTTTATTTTGGTCTAATATGGTTTGATACACAACCAAAAGCAATAAAATCAATGTAAAAGCTCATTTAACGAAATAGTTTTGTTGCAAGCCCATTTCGTCCAAAATCTCCTTGGACTCGAAAATTTTGGGGTGTAAGTACTTGGGGCCCAAATTTTTTATTTTTTTATTTTTTACTAATATGGTTTGATACAAAACAAAAAGCAATAAAATCAATGTTAAAACTCATTTAACGAAATAGTTTTGTTGTAAGCCCATTTCGTCCAAAATCTACTTGGACTCGAAAATTTTGGGGTGTAAGTACTTGGGGTCCAAATTTTTAATTTTTTAATTTTTGTCTAATATGGTTTGATACACAACCAAAAACAATAAAATCAATGTAAAACTCATTTAACGAAATAGATTTGTTGTAAGCCTATTTCGTCCAAAATCTCCTTGGACTCGAAAATTTTGGGGTGTAAGTACTTGGGGTCCAAATTTTTAATTTTTTTATTTTTGTCTAATATGGTTTGATACACAACCAAAAACAATAAAATCAATGTAAAAACTCATTTAACGAAATAGTTTTGTTGCAAGCCCATTTCGTCCAAAATCTCCTTGGACTCGAACATTTTGGGGTGTAACTACTTGGGGTCCAAATTTTAATTTTTTTTATTTTTGTCTAATATGGTTTGATACACAACCAAACACAATAAAATCAATGTAAAAACTCATTTAACGAAATAGTTTTGTTGTAAGCCCATTTCGTCCAAAATTTACTTGGACTCGAAAATTTTGGAGTTTAAGTATTTGGGGTCCAAATTTTTATTTTTTTTATTTTTGTCTAATATGGTTTGATACACAACCAAAAACAATAAAATCAATGTAAAAACTCATTTAACGAAATAGTTTTGTTGTAAGCCCATTTCGTCCAAAATCTCCTTGGACTCGAAAATTTTGGGGTGTAAGTACTTGGGGTCCAAATTTTAATTTTTTTTATTTTTGTCTAATATGGTTTGATACACAACCAAACACAATAAAATCAATGTAAAAACTCATTTAACGAAATAGTTTTGTTGTAAGCCCATTTCGTCCAAAATTTACTTGGACTCGAAAATTTTGGAGTTTAAGTATTTGGGGTCCAAATTTTTATTTTTTTTATTTTTGTCTAATATGGTTTGATACACAACCAAAAACAATAAAATCAATGTAAAAACTCATTTAACGAAATAGTTTTGTTGTAAGCCCATTTTGTCCAAAATCTACTTGGACTCGAAAATTTTGGGGTGTAAGTACTTGGGGTCCAAATTTTTAATTTTTTTATTTTAGTCTAATGTGGTTTTATACACAACCAAAAACAATAAAATCAATGTAAAAACTCATTTAACGAAATAGTTTTGTTGTAAGCCCATTTTGTCCAAAATCTACTTGGACTCGAAAATTTTGGGGTGTAAGTACTTGGGGTCCAAATTTTTAATTTTTTTATTTTAGTCTAATGTGGTTTTATACACAACCAAAAACAATAAAATCAATGTAAAAACTCATTTAACGAAATAGTTTTGTTGTAAGCCCATTTCGTCCAAAATCTCCTTGGACTCGAATATTTTGGGGTGTAAGTACTTGGGGTCCAAATTTTAATTTTTTTTATTTTTGTCTAATATGGTTTGATACACAACCAAAAACAATAAAATCAATGTCAAAACTCATTTAACGAAATAGTTTTGTTGTAAGCCCATTTTGTCCAAAATCTACTTGGTCTCGAAAATTTTGGGGTGTAAGTTCTTGGGGTCCAAATTTTTAATTTTTTTATTTTTGTCTAATATGGTTTGATACACAACCAAAAACAATAAAATCAATGTAAAAACTCATTTAACGAAATAGTTTTGTTGTAAGCCCATTTTGACCAAAATCTACTTGGACTCGAAAATTTTGGGGTGTAAGTACTTGGGGTCCAAATTTTTAATTTTTTTATTTTTGTCTAATATGGTTTGATACACAACCAAAAACAATAAAATCAATGTAAAACTCATTTAACGAAATAGTTTTGTTGTAAGCCCATTTTGTCTTAAATCTCCTTGGACTCGAAAATTTTGTAGTGTAAGTACTTGGGGTAAAAATTTTTAATTTTTTTATTTTTGTCTAATATGGTTTGATACACAACCAAAAGCAATAAAATCAATGTAAAAACTCATTTAACGAAATACTTTTGATGTAAGTCCATTTCGTCCAAAATCTCCTTGGACTCGAAAATTTTAGGTGTAACTACTTGGGGTCCAAATTTTAATTTTTTTTATTTTTGTCTAATATGGTTTGATACACAACAAAAAGCAATAAAATCAATGTAAAAACTCATTTAACGAAATAGTTTTGTTGTAAGCCCATTTCGTTCAAAATCTCCTTGGACTCGAAAATTTTGGGGTGTAAGTACTTGGGGTCCAAATTTTAATTTTTTTATTTTTGTCTAATATGGTTTGATACACAACAAAAAACAATAAAATCAATGTTAAAACTCATTTAACGAAATAGTTTTGTTGTAAGCCCATTTCGTCCAAAATCTCCTTGGACTCGAAAATTTTGGGGTGTAAGTACTTGGGGTCCAAATTTTTAATTTTTTTTTTGTCTAATATGGTTTGATACACAACCAAAAACAATAAAATCAATGTAAAAACTCATTTAACGAAATAGTTTTGTTGTAAGCCCATTTTGTCCAAAATCTCCTTGGACTCGAAAATTTTGGGGTGTAAGTACTTGGGGTCCAAATTATTAATTTTTTTATTTTTGGCTAATATGGTTTGATACACAACCAAAAACAATAAAATCAATGTAAAAACTTTTTAACAAAATAGTTTTGTTGTAAGCCTATTTCGTCCAAAATCTCCTTGGACTCGAAAATTTTGGGTTGTAAGTACTTGGGGTCTAAATTTTAAATTTTTTTATTTTTGTCTAATATGGTTTGATACACAACCAAAAGCAATAAATTCAATGTAAAAACTCATTTAACGAAATAGTTTTGTTGTAAGCCTATTTCGTCCAAAATTTCCTTGGACTTGAAAATTTTGGGGTGTAAGTACTTGGGGTCCAAATTTTTAATTTTTTTATTTTTGTCTAATATGGTTTGATACACAACCAAAAACAATAAAATCAATGTAAAAACTCATTTAACGAAATAGTTTTGTTGTAAGCCCATTTTGTCCAAAATCTCCTTGGACTCGAAAATTTTGGGGTGTAAGTACTTGGGGTCCAAATTATTAATTTTTTTATTTTTGGCTAATATGGTTTGATACACAACAAAAAGCAATATAATCAATGTAAAAAATCATTTAAAGAAATAGTTTTGTTGTAAGCCCATTTCGTCCAAAATCTCCTTGGTCTCGAAAATTTTGGGGTGTAAGTACTTGGGGTCCAAATTTTTAATTTTTTTATTTTAGTCTAAAGTGGTTTAATACACAACAAAAAGCAATAAAATCAATGTAAAAACTCTTTTAACGAAATAGTTTTGTTGTAAGCCCATTTCGTCCAAAATCTCCTTGGACTCGAAAATTTTGGGGTGTAAAAACTTGGGATCCAAATTTTTCCTTTTTTATTTTTGTCTAATATGGTTTGATACTCAACCAAAAACAATAAAATCAATGTAAAAACTCATTTAACGAAATAGTTTTGTTGTAAGCCAATTTTGTCCAAAATCTCGTTGGACTCGAAAATTTTGGAGTGTAAGTACTTGAGGTCCAAATTTTTAATTTTTTTATTTTGGTCTAATATGGTTTGATACACAACCAAAAGCAATAAAATCAATGTAAAAGCTCATTTAACGAAATAGTTTTGTTGCAAGCCCATTTCGTCCAAAATCTCCTTGGACTCGAAAATTTTGGGGTGTAAGTACTTGGGGCCCAAATTTTTTATTTTTTTATTTTTTACTAATATGGTTTGATACAAAACAAAAAGCAATAAAATCAATGTTAAAACTCATTTAACGAAATAGTTTTGTTGTAAGCCCATTTCGTCCAAAATCTACTTGGACTCGAAAATTTTGGGGTGTAAGTACTTGGGGTCCAAATTTTTAATTTTTTAATTTTTGTCTAATATGGTTTGATACACAACCAAAAACAATAAAATCAATGTAAAACTCATTTAACGAAATAGATTTGTTGTAAGCCTATTTCGTCCAAAATCTCCTTGGACTCGAAAATTTTGGGGTGTAAGTACTTGGGGTCCAAATTTTTAATTTTTTTATTTTTGTCTAATATGGTTTGATACACAACCAAAAACAATAAAATCAATGTAAAAACTCATTTAACGAAATAGTTTTGTTGCAAGCCCATTTCGTCCAAAATCTCCTTGGACTCGAACATTTTGGGGTGTAACTACTTGGGGTCCAAATTTTAATTTTTTTTATTTTTGTCTAATATGGTTTGATACACAACCAAACACAATAAAATCAATGTAAAAACTCATTTAACGAAATAGTTTTGTTGTAAGCCCATTTCGTCCAAAATTTACTTGGACTCGAAAATTTTGGAGTTTAAGTATTTGGGGTCCAAATTTTTATTTTTTTTATTTTTGTCTAATATGGTTTGATACACAACCAAAAACAATAAAATCAATGTAAAAACTCATTTAACGAAATAGTTTTGTTGTAAGCCCATTTCGTCCAAAATCTCCTTGGACTCGAAAATTTTGGGGTGTAAGTACTTGGGGTCCAAATTTTAATTTTTTTTATTTTTGTCTAATATGGTTTGATACACAACCAAACACAATAAAATCAATGTAAAAACTCATTTAACGAAATAGTTTTGTTGTAAGCCCATTTCGTCCAAAATTTACTTGGACTCGAAAATTTTGGAGTTTAAGTATTTGGGGTCCAAATTTTTATTTTTTTTATTTTTGTCTAATATGGTTTGATACACAACCAAAAACAATAAAATCAATGTAAAAACTCATATAACGAAGTAGTTTTGTTGTAAGCCCATTTTGTCCAAAATCTACTTGGACTCGAAAATTTTGGGGTGTAAGTACTTGGGGTCCAAATTTTTAATTTTTTTATTTTAGTCTAATGTGGTTTTATACACAACCAAAAACAATAAAATCAATGTAAAAACTCATTTAACGAAATAGTTTTGTTGTAAGCCCATTTTGTCCAAAATCTACTTGGACTCGAAAATTTTGGGGTGTAAGTACTTGGGGTCCAAATTTTTAATTTTTTTATTTTAGTCTAATGTGGTTTTATACACAACCAAAAACAATAAAATCAATGTAAAAACTCATTTAACGAAATAGTTTTGTTGTAAGCCCATTTCGTCCAAAATCTCCTTGGACTCGAATATTTTGGGGTGTAAGTACTTGGGGTCCAAATTTTAATTTTTTTATTTTTGTCTAATATGGTTTGATACACAACCAAAAACAATAAAATCAATGTCAAAACTCATTTAACGAAATAGTTTTGTTGTAAGCCCATTTTGTCCAAAATCTACTTGGTCTCGAAAATTTTGGGGTGTAAGTTCTTGGGGTCCAAATTTTTAATTTTTTTATTTTTGTCTAATATGGTTTGATACACAACCAAAAACAATAAAATCAATGTAAAAACTCATTTAACGAAATAGTTTTGTTGTAAGCCCATTTTGACCAAAATCTACTTGGACTCGAAAATTTTGGGGTGTAAGTACTTGGGGTCCAAATTTTTAATTTTTTTATTTTTGTCTAATATGGTTTGATACACAACCAAAAACAATAAAATCAATGTAAAACTCATTTAACGAAATAGTTTTGTTGTAAGCCCATTTTGTCTTAAATCTCCTTGGACTCGAAAATTTTGTAGTGTAAGTACTTGGGGTAAAAATTTTTAATTTTTTTATTTTTGTCTAATATGGTTTGATACACAACCAAAAGCAATAAAATCAATGTAAAAACTCATTTAACGAAATACTTTTGATGTAAGTCCATTTCGTCCAAAATCTCCTTGGACTCGAAAATTTTAGGTGTAACTACTTGGGGTCCAAATTTTAATTTTTTTTATTTTTGTCTAATATGGTTTGATACACAACAAAAAGCAATAAAATCAATGTAAAAACTCATTTAACGAAATAGTTTTGTTGTAAGCCCATTTCGTTCAAAATCTCCTTGGACTCGAAAATTTTGGGGTGTAAGTACTTGGGGTCCAAATTTTAATTTTTTTATTTTTGTCTAATATGGTTTGATACACAACAAAAAACAATAAAATCAATGTTAAAACTCATTTAACGAAATAGTTTTGTTGTAAGCCCATTTCGTCCAAAATCTCCTTGGACTCGAAAATTTTGGGGTGTAAGTACTTGGGGTCCAAATTTTTAATTTTTTTTTTTGTCTAATATGGTTTGATACACAACCAAAAACAATAAAATCAATGTAAAAACTCATTTAACGAAATAGTTTTGTTGTAAGCCCATTTTGTCCAAAATCTCCTTGGACTCGAAAATTTTGGGGTGTAAGTACTTGGGGTCCAAATTATTAATTTTTTTATTTTTGGCTAATATGGTTTGATACACAACCAAAAACAATAAAATCAATGTAAAAACTTTTTAACAAAATAGTTTTGTTGTAAGCCTATTTCGTCCAAAATCTCCTTGGACTCGAAAATTTTGGGTTGTAAGTACTTGGGGTCTAAATTTTAAATTTTTTTATTTTTGTCTAATATGGTTTGATACACAACCAAAAGCAATAAATTCAATGTAAAAACTCATTTAACGAAATAGTTTTGTTGTAAGCCTATTTCGTCCAAAATTTCCTTGGACTTGAAAATTTTGGGGTGTAAGTACTTGGGGTCCAAATTTTTAATTTTTTTATTTTTGTCTAATATGGTTTGATACACAACCAAAAACAATAAAATCAATGTAAAAACTCATTTAACGAAATAGTTTTGTTGTAAGCCCATTTTGTCTTATATCTCCTTGGACTCGAAAATTTTGTAGTGTAAGTAATTGGGGTCCAAATTTTTAATTTTTTTATTTTTGTCTAATATGGTTTGATACACAATAAAAAGCAATAAAATCAATGTAAAAACTCATTTAACGAAATAGTTTTGTTGTAAGCACATTTCGTCCAAAATCTCCTTGGACTCGAAAATTTTGGTACTTGGGGTAAAGATTTTTAATTTTTTATTTTTGTCTAATATGGTTTGATACACAACCAAAAGCAATAAAATCAATGTAAAAACTCATTTAACGAAATAGTTTTGTTGTAAGTCCATTTCGTCCAAAATCTCCTTGTACTCGAAAATTTTAGGTGTAACTACTTGGGGTCCAAATTTTAATTTTTTTTATTTTTGTCTTATATGGTTTGATACACAACCAAAAACAATAAAATCAATGTAAAACTCATGTAACGAAATAGTTTTGTTGTAAGCCCATTTCGTCCAAAATCTCTTTGGACTCGAACATTTTGGGGTGTAAGTACTTGGGATCCACATTTTTAATTTTATTATTTTAGTCTAATATGGTTTGATACACAACAAAAAGCAATAAAATCAATGTAAAAACTCATTTAACGAAATAGTTTTGTTGTAAGCCCATTTCGTCCAAAATCTCCCTGGACTCGAAAATTTTGGGTTGTAAGTACTTGGGGTTCAAATTTTAATTTTTTTTTATTTTTGTCTAATATGGTTTGATACACAACAAAAAGCAATAAAATCAATGTAAAAACTCATTTAAAGAAATAGTTTTGTTGTAAGCCCATTTCGTCCAAAATCTCCTTGGTCTCGAAAATTTTGGGGTGTAAGTACTTGGGGTCCAAATTTTTAATTTTTTTATTTTAGTCTAAAGTGGTTTAATACACAACAAAAAGCAATAAAATCAATGTAAAAACTCTTTTAACGAAATAGTTTTGTTGTAAGCCTATTTCGTCCAAAATCTCCTTGGACTCGAAAATTTTGGGGTGTAAAAACTTGGGATCCAAATTTTTCCTTTTTTATTTTTGTCTAATATGGTTTGATACACAACCAAAAACAATGAAATCAATGTAAAAACTCATTTAACGAAATAGTTTTGTTGTAAGCCAATTTTGTCCAAAATCTCGTTGGACTCGAAAATTTTGGAGTGTAAGTACTTGAGGTCCAAATTTTTAATTTTTTTATTTTGGTCTAATATGGTTTGATACACAACAAAAAGCAATAAAATCAATGTAAAAACTCATTTAACGAAATAGTTTTGTTGTAAGCCCATTTCGTCCAAAATCTACTTGGACTCGAAAATTTTGGGGTGTAAGTACTTGGGGTCCAAATTTTTAATTTTTTAATTTTTGTCTAATATGGTTTGATACACAACCAAAAACAATAAAATCAATGTAAAACTCATTTAACGAAATAGATTTGTTGTAAGCCTATTTCGTCCAAAATCTCCTTGGACTCGAAAATTTTGGGGTGTAAGTACTTGGGGTCCAAATTTTTAATTTTTTTATTTTAGTCTAATATGGTTTGATACACAACCAAAAACAATAAAATCAATGTAAAAACTCATTTAACGAAATAGTTTTGTTGCAAGCCCATTTCGTCCAAAATCTCCTTGGACTCGAACATTTTGGGGTGTAACTACTTGGGGTCAGAATTTTAATTTTTTTTATTTTTGTCTAATATGGTTTGATACACAACCAAACACAATAAAATCAATGTAAAAACTCATTTAACGAAATAGTTTGGTTGTAAGCCCATTTCGTCCAAAATTTACTTGGACTCGAAAATTTTGGAGTTTAAGTATTTGGGGTCCAAATTTTTATTTTTTTTATTTTTGTCTAATATGGTTTGATACACAACCAAAAACAATAAAATCAATGTAAAAACTCATTTAACGAAATAGTTTTGTTGTTAGCCCATTTCATCCAAAATCTCCTTGGACTCATAAATTTTGGGGTGTAAGTACTTGGGGTCCAAATTTTTAATTTTTTTATTTTTGTCTAATATGGTTTGATACACAACCAAAAACAATAAAATCAATGTAAAAACTCATTTAACGAAATAGTTTTGTTGTAAGCCCATTTTGTCCAAAATCTACTTGGACTCGAAAATTTTGGGGTGTAGGTACTTGGGGTCCAAATTTCTAATTTTTTAATTTTTGTCTTATATGGTTTGATACACAACCAACAACAATAAAATCAATGTAAAAACTCATTTAACGAAATAGTTTTGTTGTAAGCCCATTTTGTCCAAAATCTACTTTGACTCGAAAATTTTGGAGTGTAAGTACTTGGGGTCCAAATTTTAAATTTTTTTATTTTTGTCTAATATGGTTTGATACACAACAAAAAACAATAAAATCAATGTAAAAACTCATTTAACGAAATAGTTTTGTTGTAAGCCCATTTCGTCCAAAATCTCCTTGGACTCGAAAATTTTGGGGTGTAAGTACTTGGGGTCCAAATTTTTAATTTTTTTATTTTAGTCTAATGTGGTTTTATACACAACCAGAAACAATAAAATCAATGTAAAAACTCATTTAACGAAATAGTTTTGTTGTAAGCCCATTTCGTCCAAAATCTCCTTGGACTCGAAAATTTTGGGGTGTAAGTACTTGGGGTCCAAATTTTAATTTTTTTTATTTTTGTCTAATATGGTTTGATACACAACCAAAAACAATAAAATCAATGTAAAAACTTATTTAACGATATAGTTTTGTTGTAAGCCCATTTTGTCCAAAATCTCCTTGGACTCGAAAATTTTGGAGCGTAAGTACTTGAGGTCCAAATTTTTAATTTTTTTATTTTGGTCTAATATGGTTTGATACACAACCAAAAGCAATAAAATCAATGTAAAAACTCATTTAACGAAATAGTTTTGTTGTAAGCCCATTTCGTCCAAAATCTCCTTGGACTCGAAAATTTTGGGGTGTAAGTACTTGGGGTCCAAATTTTTAATTTTTTTATTTTTGTCTAATATGGTTTGATACAAAACGAAAACCAATAAAATCAATGTAAAAACTCATTTAACGAAATAGTTTTGTTGTAAGCCCATTTCGTCCAAAATCTACTTGGACTCGAAAATTTTGGCGTGTAAGTACTTGGAGTCCAAATTTTTAATTTTTTTATTTTTGTCTAATATGGTTTGATACACAACCAAAAACAATAAAATCAATGTAAAACTCATTTAACGAAAAAGTTTTGTTGTAAACCCATTTCGTCCAAAATCTCCTTGGACTCGAAAATTTTGGGGTGTAAGTACTTGGGGTCCAAATTTTTAATTATTTTATTTTAGTCTAATATGGTTTGATACACAACCAAAAACAATAAAATCAATGTAAAAACTCATTTAACGAAATAGTTTTGTTGCAAGCCTATTTCGTGGAAAATCTCCTTGGACTCGAACATTTTGGGGTGTAACTACTTGGGGACCAAATTTTAAATTTTTTTTTTATTTTTGTCTAATATGGTTTGATACACAACCAAAAACAATAAAATCAATGTAAAAACTCATTTAACGAAATAGTTTTGTTGTAAGCCCATTTCGTTTAAAATCTACTTGGACTCGAAAATTTTGGGGTGTAAGTACTTGGGATCCAAATTTTTAATTTTTTTATTTTTGCCTAATATGGTTTGATACACAACCAAAAACAATAAAATCAATGTAAAAACTCATTTAAAGAAATAGTTTTGTTGTAAGCCCATTTTGTCCAAAATCTACTTGGACTCGAAAATTTTGGAGTGTAAGTACTTGGGGTCCAAATTTTTAATTTTTTATTTTTGTCTAATATGGTTTGATACACAACCAAAAGCAATAAAACCAATGTAAAAACTCATTTAACGAAATAGTTTTGTTGTAAGCCCATTTTGTCCAAAATCTATTTGGACTCGAAAATTTTGGGGTGTAACTACTTGGGGTCCAAATTTTTAATTTTTTAATTTTTGTCTAATATGGTTTGATACACAACCAAAAACAATAAAATCAATGTAAAAACTCATTTAAAGAAATAGTTTTGTTGTAAGCCCATTTTGTCCAAAATCTACTTGGACTCGAAAATTTTGGAGTGTAAGTACTTGGGGTCAAAATTTTTAATTTTTTATTTTTGTCTAATATGGTTTGATACACAACCAAAATCAATAAAACCAATGTAAAAACTCATTTAACGAAATAGTTTTGTTGTAAGCCCATTTTGTCCAAAATCTCCTTGGACTCGAAAATTTTGTGGTGTAAGTACTTGGGGTCCAAATTTTTAATTTTTTTTGTTTTTGTCTAATATGGTTTGATACACAAACAAAAACAATAAAATCAATGTAAAAACTCATTTAACGAAATAGTTTTGTTGTAAGCCCATTTCGTCCAAAATCTCCTTGGACTCGAAAATTTTGGGGTGTAAGTACTTGGGGTCCAAATTATTAATTTTTTTATTTTTGTCTAATATGGTTTGATACACAACCAAAAACAGTAAAATCAATGTAAAAACTCATTTAACAAAATAGTTTTGTTGTAAGCCTATTTCGTCCAAAATCTCCTTGGACTCGAAAATTTTGGTTTGTAAGTACTTGGGGTCTAAATTTTTAATTTTTTTATTTTTGTCTAATATGGTTTGATACACAACCAAAAGCAATAAAATCAATGTAAAAACTCATTTAACAAAATAGTTTTGTTGTAAGCCTATTTCGTCCATAATTTCCTTGGACTCGAAAATTTTGGGGTGTAAGTACTTGGGGTCCAAATTTTTAATTTTTTTATTTTTGTCTAATATGGTTTGATACACAACCCAAAACAATAAAATCAATGTAAAAACTCATTTAACGAAATAGTTTTGTTGTAAGCCCATTTTGTCCAAAATCTACTTTACCTCGAAAATTTTGGCGTGTAAGTACTAGGGGTCCAAATTTTTTAATTTTTTTATTTTTGTCTCATATGGTTTGATACACAACCAAAAGCAATAAAATCAATGTAAAAACTCATTTAACGAAATAGTTTTGTTGTAAGCCTTTAACGAAATAGTTTTGTTGTAAAGCCCAAATTTTAGGTGTAACTACTTGGTGTCCAAATTTTAATTTTTTTTATTTTTGTCTAATATGGTTTGATACACAACAAAAAGCAATAAAATCAATGTAAAAACTCATTTAACGAAATAGTTTTGTTGTAAGCCCATTTCGTTCAAAATCTCCTTGGACTCGAACATTTTGGGGTGTAAGTACTTGGGGTCCAAATTTTAATTTTTTTATTTTTGTCTAATATGGTTTGATACACAACAAAAAACAATAAAATCAATGTAAAAACTCATTTAACGAAATAGTTTTGTTGTAAGCCCATTTCGTCCAAAATCTCCTTGGACTCGAAAATTTTGGGGTGTAAGTACTTGGGGTCCAAATTTTTAATTTTTTTTTGTCTAATATGGTTTGATACACAACCAAAAACAATAAAATCAATGTAAAAACTCATTTAACGAAATAGTTTTGTTGTAAGCCCATTTCGTCCAAAATCTCCTTGGACTCGAAAATTTTGGGGTGTAAGTACTTGGGGATCAAATTATTAATTTTTTTATTTTTGGCTAATATGGTTTGATACACAACCAAAAACAATAAAATCAATGTAAAAACTCATTTAACAAAATAGTTTTGTTGTAAGCCTATTTCGTCCAAAATCTCCTTGGACTCGAAAATTTTGGGTTGTAAGTACTTGGGGTCTAAATTTTTAATTTTTTTATTTTTGTCTAATATGGTTTGATACACAACCAAAAGCAATAAATTCAATGTAAAAACTCATTTAACGAAATAGTTTTGTTGTAAGCCTATTTCGTCCAAAATTTCCTTGGACTTGAAAATTTTGGGGTGTAAGTACTTGGGGTCCAAATTTTTAATTTTTTTATTTTTGTCTAATATGGTTTGATACACAACCAAAAACAATAAAATCAATGTAAAAACTCATTTAAAGAAATAGTTTTGTTGTAAGCCCATTTTGTCTTAAATCTCCTTGGACTCGAAAATTTTGTAGTGTAAGTACTTGGGGTCCAAATTTTTAATTCTTTTATTTTTGTCTAATAAGGTTTGATACACAACAAAAAGCAATAAAATCAATGTAAAAACTCATTTAACGAAATAGTTTTGTTGTAAGCCCATTTCGTCCAAAATCTCCTTGGACTCGAAAATTTTGGGGTGTTAGTACTTGGGGTAAAAATTTTTAATTTTTTTATTTTTGTCTAATATGGTTTGATACACAACCAAAAGCAATAAAATCAATGTAAAAACTCATTTGACGAAATAGTTTTGTTGTAAGCCCATTTCGTCCAAAATCTCCTTGGACTCGAAAATTTTGGGGTGTAAGTACTTGGGGTTTAAATTTTAATTTTTTTTTATTTTTGTCTAATATGGTTTGATACACAACAAAAAGCAATACAATCAATGTAAAAACTCATTTAAAGAAATAGTTTTGTTGTAAGCCCATTTCGTCCAAAATCTCCTTGGTCTCGAAAATTTTGGGGTGTAAGTACTTGGGGTCCAAATTTTTAATTTTTTTATTTTTGTCTAATGTGGTTTAATACACAACAAAAACCAATAAAATCAATGTAAAAACTCTTTTAACGAAATAGTTTTGTTGTAAGCCCATTTCGTCCAAAATCTCCTTGGACTCGAAAATTTTGGGGTGTAAAAACTTGGGATCCAAATTTTTACTTTTTTATTTTTGTCTAATATGGTTTGATACACAACCAAAAACAATAAAATCAATGTAAAAACTCATTTAACGAAATAGTTTTGTTGTAAGCCAATTTTGTCCAAAATCTCGTTGGACTCGAAAATTTTGGGGTGTAAGTACTTGAGGTCCAAATTTTTAATTTTTTTATTTTGGTCTAATATGGTTTGATACACAACCAAAAGCAATAAAATCAATGTAAAAACTCATTTAACGAAATAGTTTTGTTGTAAGCCCATTTCGTCCAAAATCTCCTTGGACTCGAAAATTTTGGGGTGTAAGTACTTGGGGTCGAAATTTTTAATTTTTTTATTTTTGTCTAATATGGTTTGATACAAAACAAAAAGCAATAAAATCAATGTAAAAACTCATTTAACGAAATAGTTTTGTTGTAAGCCCATTTCGTCCAAAATCTACTTGGACTCGAAAATTTTGGGGTGTAAGTACTTGGGGTCTAAATTTTTAATTTTTTTACTTTTGTCTAATATGGTTTGATACACAACCAAAAGCAATAAATTCAATGTAAAACTCATTTAACGAAATAGTTTTGTTGTAAGCCTATTCCGTCCAAAATTTCCTTGGACTTGAAAATTTTGGGGTGTAAGTACTTGGGGTCCAAATTTTTAATTTTTTTATTTTTGTCTAATATGGTTTGATACACAACCAAAAACAATAAAATCAATGTAAAAACTCATTTAACTAAATAGTTTTGTTGTAAGCCCATTTTGTCTTAAATCTCCTTGGACTCGAAAATTTTGTAGTGTAAGTACTTGGGGTCCAAATTTTTAATTTTTTTATTTTTGTCTAATAAGGTTTGAAACACAACAAAAAACAATAAAATCAATGTAAAAACACATTTAACGAACTAGTTTTGTTGTATGCCCATTTCGTCCAAAATCTCCTTGGACTCGAAAATTTTGGGGTGTTAGTACTTGGGGTCCAAATTTTTAATTTTTTTATTTTTGTCTAATATGGTTTGATACACAACCAAAAGCAATAAAATCAATGTAAAAACTCATTTAACGAAATAGTTTTGTTGTAAGCCCATTTCGTCCAAAATCTCCCTGGACTCGAAAATTTTTGGGTGTAAGTACTTGGGGTTCAAATTTTAATTTTTTTTTATTTTTGTCTAATATGGTTTGATACACAACAAAAAGCAATACAATCAATGTAAAAACTCATTTAAAGAAATAGTTTTGTTGTAAGCCCATTTCGTCCAAAATCTCCTTGGTCTCGAAAATTTTGGGGTGTAAGTACTTGGGGTCCAAATTTTTAATTTTTTTATTTTAGTCTAATGTGGTTTAATACACAACAAAAAGCAATAAAATCAATGTAAAAACTCTTTTAACGAAATAGTTTTGTTGTAAGCCCATTTCGTCCAAAATCTCCTTGGACTCGAAAATTTTGGGGTGTAAAAACTTGGGATCCAAATTTTTACTTTTTTATTTTTGTCTAATATGGTTTGATACACAACCAAAAACAATAAAATCAATGTAAAAACTCATTTAACGAAATAGTTTTGTTGTAAGCCTATTTCGTCCAAAATCTCCTTGGACTCGAAAATTTTGGGGTGTAAGTACTTGGGGTCCAAATTTTTAATTTTTTTATTTTAGTCTAATATGGTTTGATACACAACCAAAAACAATAAAATCAATGTAAAAACTCATTTAACGAAATAGTTTTGTTGCAAGCCCATTTCGTCCAAAATCTCCTTGGACTCGAACATTTTGGGGTGTAACTACTTGGGGTCCAAATTTTAATTTTTTTTATTTTTGTCTAATATGGTTTGATACACAACCAAACACAATAAAATCAATGTAAAAACTCATTTAACGAAATAGTTTTGTTGTAAGCCCATTTCGTCCAAAATTTACTTGGACTCGAAAATTTTGGAGTTTAAGTATTTGGGGTCCAAATTTTTATTTTTTTTATTTTTGTCTAATATGGTTTGATACACAACCAAAAACAATAAAATCAATGTAAAAACTCTTTTAACGGAATAGTTTTGTTGTAAGCCCATTTCGTCCAAAATCTCCTTGGACTCGAAAATTTTGGGGTGTAAGTACTTGGGGTCCAAATTTTTAATTTTTTTATTTTAGTCTAATGTGGTTTGATACACAACCAAAAACAATAAAATCAATGTAAAAACTCATTTAACGAAATAGTTTTGTTGTAAGCCCATTTCGTCCAAAATCTCCTTGGACTCGAAAATTTTGGGGTGTAAGTACTTGGGGTCCAAATTTTAATTTTTTTTATTTTTGTCTAATATGGTTTGATACACAACCAAAAACAATAAAATCAATGTAAAAACTCATTTAACGAAATAGTTTTGTTGTAAGCCCATTTTGTCCAAAATCTACTTGGACTCGAAAATTTTGGAGTGTAAGTACTTGGGGTCCAAATTTTTAATTTTATTATTTTAGTCTAATATGGTTTGATACACAACAAAAAGCAATAAAATCAATGTAAAAACTCGTGTAACGAAATAGTTTTGTTGTAAGCCCATTTCGTCCAAAATCTCCTTGGACTCGAAAATTTTGGGGTGTAAGTACTTGGGGTTCCAATTTTAAATTTTTTTTATTTTTGTCTAATATGGTTTGATACACAACAAAAAGCAATAAAATCAATGTAAAAACTCATTTAACGAAATAGTTTTGTTGTAAGCCCATTTCGTCCAAAATCTCCTTGGTCTCGAAAATTTTGGGGTGTAAGTACTTGGGGTCCAAATTTTTAATTTTTTTATTTTAGTCTAATGTGGTTTAATACACAACAAAAGGCAATAAAATCAATGTAAAAACTCATTTAACGAAATAGTTTTGTTGTAAGCCCATTTCGTCCAAAATCTCCTTGGACTCGAAAATTTTGGGGTGTAAATACTTGGGATCCAAATTTTTACTTTTTTATTTTTGTCTAATATGGTTTGATACACAACCAAAAACAATAAAATCAATTTAAAAACTCATTTAACGAAATAGTTTTGTTGTAAGCCAATTTTGTCCAAAATCTCGTTGGACTCGAAAATTTTTGAGTGTAAGTACTTGGAGTCCAAATTTTTAATTTTTTTATTTTGGTCTAATATGGTTTGATACACAACCAAAAGCAATAAAATCAATGTAAAAACTCATTTAACGAAATAGTTTTGTTGTAAGCCCATTTCGTCCAAAATCTCCTTGGACTCGAAAATTTTGGGGTGTTAGTACTTGAGGTCCAAATTTTTAATTTTTTTTTGTCTAATATGGTTTGATACAAAACAAAAACCAATAAAATCAATGTAAAAACTCATTTAACGAAATAGTTTTGTTGTAAGCCCATTTCGTCCAAAATCTACTTGGACTCGAAAATTTTGGGGTGTAAGTACTTGGGGTCCAAATTTTTAATTTTTTAATTTTTGTCTAATATGGTTTGATACACAACCAAAAACAATCAAATCAATGTAAAACTCATTTAACGAAATAGATTTGTTGTAAGCCTATTTCGTCCAAAATCTCTTTGGACTCGAAAATTTTGGGGTGTAAGTACTTGGGGTCCAAATTTTTAATTTTTTTATTTTAGTCTAATATGGTTTGATACACAACCAAAAACAATAAAATCAATGTAAAAACTCATTTAACGAAATAGTTCTGTTGCAAGCCCATTTCGTCCAAAATCTCCTTGGACTCGAACATTTTGGGGTGTAACTACTTGGGGTCCAAATTTTATTTTTTTTTATTTTTGTCTAATATGGTTTGATACACAACCAAACACAATAAAATCAATGTAAAAACTCATTTAACGAAATAGTTTTGTTGTAAGCCCATTTCGTCCAAAATTTACTTGGACTCGAAAATTTTGGAGTTTAAGTATTTGGGGTCCAAATTTTTATTTTTTTTATTTTTGTCTAATATGGTTTGATACACAACCAAAAACAATAAAATCAATGTAAAAACCCATTTAACGGAATAATTTTGTTGTAAGCCCATTTCGTCCAAAATCTCCTTGGACTCGAAAATTTTGGGGTGTAAGTACTTGGGGTCCAAATTTTTAATTTTTTTATTTTTGTCTAATATGGTATGATACACAACCAAAAACAATAAAATCAATGTAAAAACTCATTTAACGAAATAGTTTTGTTGTAAGCCCATTTTGTCCAAAATCTACTTGGACTCGAAAATTTTGGGGTGTAAGTACTTGGGGTCGAAATTTTTAATTTTTTTATTTTTGTCTAATATGGTTTGATACACAACCAAAAACAATAAAATCAATGTAAAAACTCATTTAACGAAATAGTTTTGTTGTAAGCCCATTTTGTCCAATATCTACTTTGACTCGAAAATTTTGGAGTGTAAGTACTTGGGGTCCAAATTTTAAATTTTTTTATTTTTGTCTAATATGGTTTGATACACAACAAAAACAATAAAATCAATGTAAAAACTCATTTAACGAAATAGTTTTGTTGTAAGCCCATTTCGTCCAAAATCTCCTTGGACTCGAAAATTTTGGGGTGTAAGTACTTGGGGTCCAAATTTTTAATTTTTTTATTTTAGTCTAATGTGGTTTGATACACAACCAAAAACAATAAAATCAATGTAAAAACTCATTTAACGAAATAGTTTTGTTGTAAGCCCATTTCGTCCAAAATCTCCTTGGACTCGCAAATTTTGGGGTGTAAGTACTTGGGGTCCAAATTTTAATTTTTTTTATTTTTGTCTAATATGGTTTGATACACAACCAAAAACAATAAAATCAATGTTAAAACTCATTTAACGAAATAGTTTTGTTGTAAGCCCATTTTGTCCAAAATCTACTTGGACTCGAAAATTTTGGAGTGTAAGTACTTGGGGTCCAAATTTTTAATTTTATTATTTTAGTCTAATATGGTTTGATACACAACAAAAAGCAATAAAATCAATGTAAAAACTAGTTTAACGAAATAGTTTTGTTGTAAGCCCATTTCGTCCAAAATCTCCTTGGACTCGAAAATTTTAGGGTGTAAGTACTTGGGGCTCCAATTTTAATTTTTTTTTATTTTTGTCTAATATGGTTTGATACACAACAAAAAGCAATAAAATCAATGTAAAAACTCATTTAACGAAATAGTTTTGTTGTAAGCCCATTTCGTCCAAAATCTCCTTGGACTCGAAAATTTTGGGGTGTAAGTACTTGGGGTCCAAATTTTTAATTTTTTTATTTTGGTCTAATATGGTTTGATACACAACCAAAAGCAATAAAATCAATGTAAAAACTCATTTAACGAAATAGTTTTGTTGTAAGCCCATTTCGTCCAAAATCTCCTTGGACTCGAAAATTTTGGGGTGTAAGTACTTGGGGTCCAAATTTTTAATTTTTTTATTTTTGTCTAATATGGTTTGATACAAAACAAAAACCAATAAAATCAATATAAAAACTCATTTAACGAAATAGTTTTGTTGTAAGCCCATTTCGTCCAAAATCTACTTGGACTCAAAAATTTTGGCGTGTAAGTACTTGGGGTCCAAATTTTTAATTTTTTATTTTTGTCTAATATGGTTTGATACACAACCAAAAACAATAAAATCAATGTAAAACTCATTTAACGAAAAAGTTTTGTTGTAAACCCATTTTGTCCAAAATCTCCTTGGACTCGAAAATTTTGGGGTGTAAGTACTTGGGGTCCAAATTTTTAATTATTTTATTTTAGTCTAATATGGTTTGATACACAACCAAAAACAATAAAATCAATGTAAAAACTCATTTAACGAAATAGTTTTGTTGCAAGCCTATTTCGTGGAAAATCTGCTTGGACTCGAACATTTTGGGGTGTAAGTACTTGGGGTCCAAATTTTTAATTTTTTTATTTTTGTCTAATATGGTTTGATACACAACCAAAAACAATAAAATCAATGTAAAAACTCATTTAACGAAATAGTTTTGTTGGAAGCCCATTTCGTCCAAAATCTACTTGGACTCGAAAATTTTGGGGTGTAAGTACTTGGGGTCCAAATTTTTAATTTTTTTATTTTTGTCTAATATGGTTTGATACACAACCAAAAACAATAAAATCAATGTAAAAACTCATTTAACGAAACAGTTTTGTTGTAAGCCCATTTTGTCCAAAATCTACTTGGACTCGAAAATTTTGGGGTGTAACTACTTGGGGTCCAAATTTTTAATTTTTTTATTTTTGTCTAATATGGTTTGATACACAACCAAAAGCAATAAAATCAATGTAAAAACTCATTTAACGAAATAGTTTTGTTGTAAGCCCATTTTGTCCAAAATCTACTTGGACTCGAAAATTTTGGAGTGTAAGTACTTGGGGTCCAAATTTTTAATTTTTTTATTTTTGTCTAATATGGTTTGATACACAACCAAAAGCAATAAAATCAATGTAAAAACTCATTTAACGAAATAGTTTTGTTGTAAGTCCATTTCGTCCAAAAACTCCTTGGACTCGAAAATTTTGGGTGTAACTACTTGGGGTCCAAATTTTTAATTTTTTTATTTTTGTCTAATATGGTTTGACACACACCCAAAAACAATAAAATCAATGTAAAAACTCATTTAACGAAATAGTTTTGTTGTAAGCCCATTTTGTCCAAAATCTACTTGGACTCGAAAATTTTGGAGTGTAAGTACTTGGGGTCCAAATTTTTAATTTTTTTATTTTAGTCTAATATGGTTTGATACACAACCAAAAGCAATAAAATCAATTTAAAAACTCAATTAACGAAATAGTTTTGTTGTAAGCTTATTTCGTCCAAAATCTCCTTGGACTCGAAAATTTTGGGGTGTAAGTACTTGGGGTCCAAATTTTTAATTTTATTATTTTTGTCTAATATGGTTTGATACACAACCAAAAACAATAAAATCAATGTAAAAACTCATTTAACGAAATAGTTTTGTTGTAAGCCCATTTTGTCCAAAATCTCCTTGGACTCGAAAATTTTGGAGTGTAAGTACTTGAGGTCCAAATTTTAAATTTTTTTATTTTTGTCTAATATGGTTTGATACACAACCAAAAGCAATAAAATCAATGTAAAAACTCATTTAACGAAATAGTTTTGTTGTAAGCCCATTTCGTCCAAAATCTCCTTGGACTCGAAAATTTTGGGGTGTAAGTACTTGGGGTCCAAATTTTTAATTTTTTTATTTTTGTCTAATATGGTTTGATACAAAACAAAAAGCAAAAAAATCAATGTAAAAACTCATTTAACGAAATAGTTTTGTTGTAAGCCCATTTCGTCCAAAATCTACTTGGACTCGAAAATTTTGGCGTGTAAGTACTTGGGGTCCAAATTTTTAATTTTTTTATTTTTGTCTAATATGGTTTGATACACAACCAAAAACAATAAAATCAATGTAAAACTCATTTAACGAAATAGTTTTGTTGTAAACCCAATTCGTCCAAAATCTCCTTGGACTCGAAAATTTTGGGGTGTAACTACTTGGGGTCCAAATTTTTAATTTTTTTATTTTAGTCTAATATGGTTTGATACACAACCAAAAACAATAAAATCAATGTAAAAACTCATTTAACGAAATAGTTTTGTTGCAAGCCTATTTCGTCCAAAATCTCCTTGGACTCGAACATTTTGGGGTGTAACTACTTTGGGTCCAAATTTTAAATTTTTTTATTTGAATTTTTGACTTATAGATGGCTAATGTGCAAGAATCACAACAATCAGTTTCGAACAAATGAGACTATTGATTTGAAAAAATCAGTCTTCTCATCAGGTCGCGACGACTGATGTTGTATTATTACATTGGAATATTGTCTATATATATAGAACATACCATGTAGTTGTACTACTAGCGAATTACTGCATAGCGTACGAAATTTGATTCTTTCACATTTCCATCTATATTCTATTTTAACAACTAACTTTTCGCATCCACGAATTTTATTATATACTTTACTTTGTTTTTTTTTATTTTTGTCTAATATGGTTTGATACACAACAAAACACAATAAAATTAATGTAAAAAGTCATTTAACGAAATAGTTTTGTTGTAAGCCCATTTTGTCCAAAATTTACTTGGACTCGAAAAATTTTGGAGTGTAAGTACTTGGGGTCCAAATTTTTAATTTTTTTATTTTAGGCTAATATGGTTTGATACACAACAAAAAGCAATAAAATCAATGTAAAAACTCATTTAACGAAATAGTTTTGTTGTAAGCCCATTTCGTCCAAAATTTACTTGGACTCGAAAATTTTGGAGTGTAAGTACTTGGGGTCCAAATTTTTAATTTTTTTATTTTAGTCTAATGTGGCTTGATACACAACCAAAAGCAATAAAATCAATGTAAAAACTCATTTAAGGAAATAGTTTTGTTGTAAGCCCATTTCGTCCAAAATCTCCTTGGACTCGAAAATTTTGGGGTGTAAGTACTTGGGGTCCAAATTTTTATTTTTTTTATTTTTGTCTAATATGGTTTCATACACAACTAAAAACAATAAAATCAATGTAAAAACTCATTTAACGAAATAGTTTTGTTGTAAGCCCATTTCGTCCAAAATCTCCGTGGACTTGAAAATTTTGGGGTGTAAGTACTTGGGGTCCAAATTTTTATTTTTTATTTTTGTCTAATATGGTTTGATACACAACCAAAAGCAATAAAATCAATGTAAAAACTCATTTAACGAAATAGTTTTGTTGTAAGCCCATTTTGTCCAAAATCTACTTGGACTCGAAAATTTTGGGGTGTAAGTACTTGGGGTCCAAATTTTTAATTTTTTTATTTTAGTCTAATGTGGTTTGATACACAACAAAAAGCAATAAAATCAATGTAAAAACTCATTTAACGAAACAGTTTTGTTGTAAGCCCATTTCGTCCAAAATCTCCTTGGACTCGAAAATTTTGGGGTGTAACTACTTAGGGTCCAAATTTTTAATTTTAGTCTAATATGGTTTGATACACAACAAAAAGCAATAAAATCAATGTAAAAACTCATTTAACGAAATAGTTTTGTTGTAAGCCCATTTCGTCCAAAAACTCCTTGGACTCGAAAATTTTGGGGTGTAAGTACTTGGGGTCTAAATTATTAATTTTTTTATTTTTGCCTTATATGGTTTGATACACAACCAAAAGCAATAAAACCAATGTAAAAACTCATTTAACGAAATAGTTTTGTTGTAAGCCCCTTTCGTCCAAAATCTCCTTGGACTCGAAAATTTTGGGGTGTAAGTACTTGTGGTAAAAATTTTTAATTTTTTTATTTTTGTCTAATATGGTTTGATACACAACAAAAAGCAATAAAATCAATGTAAAAACTCATTTAACGAAATAGTTTTGTTGTAAGCCTATTTCGTTCAAAATCTTCTTGGACTCGAAAATTTTGGGGTGTAACTATTTGGGGTCCAAATTTTAAATTTTTTTATTTTTGTCTAATATGGTTTGATACACAACAAAAAACAATAAAATCAATGTAAAAACTCATTTAACAAAATAATTTTGTTGTAAGCCCATTTTGTCCAACATCTCCTTGGACTCGAAAATTTTGGGGTGTAAGTACTTTGGGTCAAATTTTTAATTTTTTTATTTTTGTCGAATATGGTTTGATACACAACAAAAAACAATAAAATCAATGTAAAAACTCATTTAACGAAATAGTTTTGTTGTAAACCCAATTCGTCCAAAATCTCCTTGGACTCGAAAATTTTGTGGTGTAAGTACTTGGGGTCCAAATTATTAATTTTTTTATTTCTTCCTAATATGGTTTGATACACAACCAAAAACAATAAAATCAATGTAAAAACTCATTTAACGAAACAGTTTTGTTGTAAGCCCATTTCGTCCAAAATCTCCTTGGACTCGAAAATTTTGGGGTGTAAGTACTTGGGGTCCAAATTTTTAATTTTTTTATTTTTGTCTAATATGGTTTGATACAAAACAAAAACCAATAAAATCAATGTAAAAACTCATTTAACGAAATAGTTTTGTTGTAAGCCCATTTCGTCCAAAATCTACTTGGACTCGAAAATTTTGGCGTGTAAGTACTTGGGGTCCAAATTTTTAATTTTTTATTTTTGTCTAATATGGTTTGATACACAACCAAAAACAATAAAATCAATGTAAAACTCATTTAACGAAAAAGTTTTGTTGTAAACCCATTTTGTCCAAAATCTCCTTGGACTCGAAAATTTTGGGGTGTAAGTACTTGGGGTCCCAATTTTTAATTATTTTATTTTAGTCTAATGATACACAACCAAAAACAATAAAATCAATGTAAAAACTCATTTAACGAAATAGTTTTGTTGCAAGCCTATTTCGTGGAAAATCTGCTTGGACTCGAACATTTTGGGGTGTAATTAATTGGGGTCCAAATTTTAAATTTTTTTATTTTTGTCTAATATAGTTTGATACACAACCAAAAACAATAAAATCAATGTAAAAACTCATTTAACGAAATAGTTTTGTTGTAAGCCCATTTCGTCCAAAATCTACCTGGACTCGAAAATTTTGGGTTGTAAGTACTTGGGGTCCAAATTTTTAATTTTTTTATTTTTGTCTAATATGGTTTGATACACAACCAAAAACAATAAAATCAATGTAAAAACTCATTTAACGAAACAGTTTTGTTGTAAGCCCATTTTGTCCAAAATCTACTTGGACTCGAAAATTTTGGGGTGTAACTACTTGGGGTCCAAATTTTTAAATTTTTTATTTTTGTCTAATATGGTTTGATACACAACCAAAAACAATAAAATCAATGTAAAAACTCATTTAAAGAAATAGTTTTGTTGTAAGCCCATTTTGTCCAAAATCTACTTGGACTCGAAAATTTTGGAGTGTAAGTACTTGGGGTCCAAATTTTTAATTTTTTTATTTTTGTCTAATATGGTTTGATACACAACAAAAAGCAATAAAATCAATGTAAAAACTCATTTACCGAAATAGTTTTGTTGTAAGTCCATTTCGTCCAAAAACTCCTTGGACTCGAAAATTTTGGGTGTAACTACTTGGGGTCCAAATTTTTAATTTTTTTATTTTTGTCTAATATGGTTTGACACACAACCAAAAACAATAAAATCAATGTAAAAACTCATTTAACGAAATAGTTTTGTTGTAAGCCCATTTTGTCCAAAATCTACTTGGACTCAAAAATTTTGGAGTGTAAGTACTTGGGGTCCAAATTTTTAATTTTTTTATTTTAGTCTAATATGGTTTGATACACAACCAAAAGCAATAAAATCAATGTAAAAACTCAATTAACGAAATAGTTTTGTTGTAAGCTCATTTCGTCCAAAATCTCCTTGGACTCGAAAATTTTGGGGTGTAAGTACTTGGGGTCCAAATTTTTGTAATTTTTTTATTTTTTTCTAATATGGTTTGATACACAACCAAAAACAATAAAATCAATGTAAAAACTCATTTAACGAAATAGTTTTGTTGTAAGCCCATTTTGTCCAAAATCTCCTTGGACTCGAAAATTTTGGAGTGTAAGTACTTGAGGTCCAAATTTTAAATTTTTTTATATTTGTCTAATATGGTTTGATACACAACCAAAAGCAATAAAATCAATGTAAAAACTCATTTAACGAAATAGTTTTGTTGTGAGCCTATTTCGTCCAAAATCTCCTTGGACTCGAGAATTTTGGGGTGTAAGTACTTGGGGTCCAAATTTTTAATTTTTTTTTTTTTGTCTAATATGGTTTGATACAAAACAAAAAGCAATAAAATCAATGTAAAAACTCATTTAACGAAATAGTTTTGTTGTAAGCCCATTTCGTCCAAAATCTACTTGGACTCGAAAATTTTGGCGTGTAAGTACTTGGGGTCCAAATTTTAAATTTTTTTATTTTTGTCTAATATGGTTTGATACACAACCAAAAACAATAAAATCAATGTAAAACTCATTTAACGAAATAGTTTTGTTGTAAACCCAATTCGTCCAAAATCTCCTTGGACTCGAAAATTTTGGGGTGTAAGTACTTGGGGTCCAAATTTTTAATTTTTTTATTTTAGTCTAATATGGTTTGATACACAACCAAAAACAATAAAATCAATGTAAAAACTCATTTAACGAAATAGTTTTGTTGCAAGCCTATTTCGTCCAAAATCTCCTTGGACTCGAACATTTTGGGGTGTAACTACTTGGGGTCCAAATTTTAAATTTTTTTATTTGAATTTTTGACTTATAGATGGCTAATGTGCAAGAATCACAACAATCAGTTTCGAACAAATGAGACTATTGATTTGAAAAAATCAGTCTTTTCATCAGGTCGCGACGACTGATGTTGTATTATTACATTGGAATATTGTCTATATATATAGAACATACCATGTAGTTGTACTACTAGCGAATTACTGCATAGCGTACGAAATTTGATTCTTTCACATTTCCATCTATATTCTATTTTAACAACTAACTTTTCGTATTCACGAATTTTATTATATACTTTACTTTGGTTTTTTTTTATTTTTGTCTAATATGGTTTGATACACAACAAAACACAATAAAATCAAAATAAAAACTCATTTAACGAAATAGTTTTGTTGTAAGCCCATTTTGACCAATTTTTACTTGGACTCGAAAAATTTTGGAGTGTAAGTACTTGGGGTCCAAATTTTTAATTTTTTTATTTTAGTCTAATATGGATTTATATACAACAAAAAGCAATAAAATCAATGTAAAAACTCATTTAACGAAATAGTTTTGTTGTAAGCCCATTTCGTCCAAAATCTCCTTGGACTCGAAAATTTTGGGGTGTAAGTACTTGGGGTCCAAATTTTTTTTTTTTTATTTTTGTCTAATATGGTTTGATACACAACTAAAAACAATAAAATCAATGTAAAAACTCATTTAACGAAATAGTTTTGTTGTAAGCCCATTTCGTCCAAAATCTCCTTGGACTTGAAAATTTTGGGGTGTAAGTACTTGGGGTCCAAATTTTTATTTTTTTATTTTTGTCTAATATGGTTTGATACACAACCAAAAGCAATAAAATCAATGTAAAAACTCATTTAACGAAATAGTTTTGTTGTAAGCCCATTTTGTCCAAAATCTACTTGGACTCGAAAATTTTGGGGTGTAAGTACTTGGGGTCCAAATTTTTAACTTTTTTATTTTAGTCTAATGTGGTTTGATACACAACAAAAAGCAATAAAATCAATGTAAAAACTAATTTAACGAAATAGTTTTGTTGTAAGCCCATTTCGTCCAAAAACTCCTTGGACTCGAAAATTTTGGGGTGTAAGTACTTGGGGTCTAAATTAATAATTTTTTTATTTTTGCCTTATATGGTTTGACACACAACCAAAAGCAATAAAACCAATGTAAAAACTCATTTAACGAAATAATTTTGTTGTAAGCCCATTTTGTCCAAAATCTCCTTGGACTCGAAAATTTTGGGGTGTAAGTACTTGTGGTAAAAATTTTTAATTTTTTTATTTTTGTCTAATATGGTTTGATACACAACAAAAAGCAATAAAATCAATGTAAAAACTCATTTAACGAAATAGTTTTGTTGTAAGCCTATCTCGTTCAAAATCTTCTTGGACTCGACAATTTTGGGGTGTAACTATTTGGGGTCCAAATTTTAAATTTTTTTATTTTTGTCTAATATGGTTTGATACACAACCAAAAACAATAAAATCAATGTAAAAACTCATTTAACAAAATAATTTTGTTGTAAGCTCATTTTGTCCAAAATCTCCTTGGACTCGAAAATTTTGGGGTGTAAGTACTTTGGGTCAAATTTTTAATTTTTTTATTTTTGTCTAATATGGTTTGATACACAACAAAAAACAATAAAATCAATGTAAAAACTCATTTAACGAAATAGTTTTGTTGTAAACACAATTCGTCCAAAATCTCCTTGGACTCGAAAATTTTGTGGTGTAAGTACTTGGGGTCCAAATTATTAATTTTTTTATTTCTTCCTAATATGGTTTGATACACAACCAAAAACAATAAAATCAATGTAAAAACTCATTTAACGAAACAGTTTTGTTGTAAGCCCATTTTGTCCAAAATCTACTTGGACTCGAAAATTTTGGGGTGTAACTACTTGGGGTAAAAAATTTTTAATTTTTTTATTTTTGTCTAATATGGTTTGATACACAACCAAAAACAATAAAATCAATGTAAAAACTCATTTAAAGAAATAGTTTTGTTGTAAGCCCATATTGTCCAAAATCTACTTGGACTCGATAATTTTGGAGTGTAAGTACTTGGCGTCCAAATTTTTAATTTTTTTATTTTTGTCTAATATGGTTTGATACACAACCAAAAGCAATAAAATCAATGTAAAAACTCATTTAACGAAATAGTTTTGTTGTAAGTCCATTTCGTCCAAAAACTCCTTGGACTCGAAAATTTTGGATGTAACTACTTGGGGTCCAAATTTTAAATTTTTTTATTTTTGTCTAATATGGTTTGACACACAACCAAAAACAATAAAATCAATGTAAAAACTCATTTAACGAAATAGTTTTGTTGTAAGCCCATTTTGTCCAAAATCTAATTGGACTCGAAAATTTTGGAGTGTAAGTACTTGGGGTCCAAATTTTTAATTTTTCTAATTTTTGTCTAATATGGTTTGATACACAACCAAAAGCAATAAAATCAATGTAAAAACTCATTTAACGAAATAGTTTTGTTGTAAGCCCATTTCGTCCAAAATCTCCTTGGACTCGAAAATTTTGGGGTGTAAGTACTTGGGGTTCAAATTTTAATTTTTTTTATTTTTGTCTAATATGGTTTGATACACAACAAAAAGCAATAAAATCAATGTAAAAACTCATTTAACGAAATAGTTTTGTTGTAAGCCCATTTCGTCCAAAATCTCCTTGGACTCGAAAATTTTGGGGTGTAAGTACTTGGGGTCCGAATTTTTAATTTTTTTATTTTAGTCTAATGTTGTTTGATACAAAACAAAAAGCAATAAAATCAATGTAAAAACTCATTTAACGAAATAGTTTTGTTGTTGGACTCGAAAATTTTGGGGTGTAAGTACTTGGGATCCAAATTTTTACTTTTTTATTTTTGTCTAATATGGTTTGATACACTGTAACGGCGCTAGCGTCGGCTGACGGCGTTACTGGGGGTAGCGCCGCCTTAAGCGCTATGTACAAAAAAAAAATTTCCCCGTATAATGTTCTACCATAATTTCATCTAGTACCTCAACCTTTCTTCTGTACTTTTATTTTGAATACCGGATCACCCTGCGGTTGATCGGGCAACTCGAAAAAAAAAAGAATATAAATACCGAATGTTGGTCGAGACGAGGAGGGAAAAAAAAGTAAAAAGCTCAGTTTTATTTTGAATCGTGTTGGGTGCAAAGCTAAACCCACCCGTGAAGTTAATGTTATAAAGAAAAAAAATATAAACGTATAGAAAATGGATGATCACCATATCAAATCAGTGCACAAGTAGTGAAAAATCTTTAGGTTGTGCCATTCTCATAACATAAAATTAAAAAAAAAACAAAAAAAAATAATCGTATGAACTCTTTAGTTTTGTGTAGTGGGCATTAACAATCCAAACTTTGAAATTGTGTGATAAGTTTATTTATGCCGATAAAATACGGGTATTTGAATATCATATGGTTGGGCGTTGGCTCTCGTTTTAAGGGCTCTAGCATCCGTGCCGGATCTAAGACAGTTATAAAAGGGTTTAACGGAACGAACGGAGTTCCAGTTGAAAGTGGAAAGAAAAAAAACAGTGAAGGGCCCACGTTGGCTAAAACAATAAAGTAGTTTACTTTCAAAAAACAAAAAAAAACAAAAAGATTTTAAGTTTTTGGCGCCAATAAATCTATTTTTTTTGGTAAATCGCTATGATTGCCGTTACCTATCTTGTAATAATGTAAGACGTTATCAATGGATGATGTACAAGTGCTCTTGCCGGTTAATTGAACAAGGTTCAGTATGAACGCCCAAATAAAAATATAAAAATAATAGTCCATATAAAAAAATAATAAAAATAAAAAAAAAACAAAGTATAATCAGTGCTACGATAAAATAACGTCATAGCTAACGACGTAATCAGCGATATCGAATTTATAAGAAAGATCTACGTATTGCGGTATCATTAGTACGATACTCCTGCCTTTACATTTTGGTGGATACGCGATCAACTGTACTATCCTCGGGGCATCAGCTCAACCGAGCTATTAAGGTCTAAATTTTTATCATTATTTAATTATTCTGTTCCATTACTGTTAGCCTTAAGTTTATTAACCATTACAATTAAATATTACTAACGTTAATTAAGGAAAATGGGTCCGGACTTCTAAATTTAGATATTTTGGTTTTTTTCTTTTTTTTTGGAAATTAGTTAAGAGATTTTTTTTTGTATTTAACTACATATTAGAAATAGTTCTTTGTATTTAGAATTCAAGGTTCTGCCAAATTACATATATATTTTATCGAATTACAAAACATGTTATTGTTTATTGGTAGCAACAATTTAAGCCTGGGATGTTTTTTTTTGTTCGCCGTTAATTTTGTTTCATTTGCAGTTTTTTTAAATTTTTTTGCTTTCAACTTAGTTCTTTCGTTTTTTTTGTGTTGTTGTCGTGTTTGCAGTATGAATAATTAAAAGTTTAAAACTGTGATGATGTTGGGTGGAATATAAGCTGCGCGTTGAGGTTGATTCGTTGCGTTCTTGTCCTGCGGTGTACTCTAGATCTGTGCATACCTCCTCAAACTCCACGATCCACCATTGGCCATCCGGCTCTAGCCGGCTACCAAATACCGCGCCGAGGTCCCTGAACAGATATCTGTTAACGGTTCGTCATACTGGGGATATTTTAAAAGTACCCTCTCGTTGCCGATCCGTTTCAGTGGCGCCCAAGCAATTTGGCTATTCCTATAAAACCCCTATTTACTTTCCCTCAGTTTTCAGTTCTATTTAAAATATAAAAGAAAAAAAAAGTTTTGTTCATCAACATATTTCTATAATTCCTATTCCGGCTTCTAGCTGTTTTGATTTAGAACTTTCGAGTGTGTTGCATTCACATTTTTTTTTTGTTTGTTCAAATAAACCGTTGGTGAGGTATCCCGTTGATGTTTTGATACGGCAACATTGCTGATTCTGCTTTGGAAGCGTGGACGTCAGAGTGATTGTCAGTTGAAATATCGGCGAAGTAGTTCCCCAATGTGTTGGTTAAATTTCAGTTTCAACTTTTTTTTTTATTTTTTCCTCTATCCTTTACCTTTTGTTTATCAGTGAAGGTAATGGAGACATCAATCGTTTCCTTGAGGTGTAGACAGCGGTTTGTCTAACTCCACTGTAAGCCCTTCCAGTAAATTTTGAGCACTTTGTTAAATTTTTGAGCACTTAAATATAAAACTTGTTTTCCCAATTTGGTTTGAATTATTTGATTTATGTTTAAGTGATCAGTCCTATTGTATCTTAATTTTATTTACTTCCAGTAATTCTACCTGTAGATGTAAAATATAAATTTTGAATAATTTTTGTTTCCAGTCTGTGCATCCTTCCTTTCCTTATATGCAATGAATCATCCTTCTCGAACCCTACTTGATTATTTGTGAGCTACGCCTTCTACCCAACATCATACAGTGAAAATTCATCAACAAAAAAAAAAAAAAAAAAAAAAAAAAAAAAAAAAAAATCATTACTATAATAATTCATCTAATTATTTTGTTTTTTCGAATTGAGGTTTATATGATTTGAATACGCGTGTTTTATCGAAATTATTTTTTTTTAGGCAATAAATATTTACGATTATTCACACATATTAACTATAATACGTATTATATATAATTTATAACAATCCCTTCCGACCAATTTGTCTCGATACCTACCTCAACAAAAATTTCGTTATTTATATTATTTTGACCCGAGTAGAGTTGTTTTATTAACGATTCACAACAAGAAAAGTTGCACCTAAAATAAAATAAAAATTTAATTCTAAAAATTCTGGTGACCAATCATATCTCTAGTTTCATTTCTCTCACCGTTGTTTTAAATTTCGAGTGAAGAGGCGAGTCGCTAATATTTAAAGAGTAAAACGTATTTGCCTAAACAAGTAAAACCTCCAAAAATGGACGTGTCCTTGTTAAAGGCGGACGAGATAGAAGTCGAGTACGAGATACGCGGTATTTCTTCCAACTCCCCGACTGCCCACGAAGTATTAGTAGATAAGGTACGCTTAGAGCAAACGGATGTGGTTGCTGGTCCACGGAAAATGCACGCTAAAGCTAGCAAAAGGCCTGAAATCGAAGTCGATACCTGTCGAACAAAATTATTGCGATTACAGTCTGATATAGCCAATTTAAAAGAATTGTCAGACCAGCCGAGGGCTAGCAAATCTAAAGAAATTGTTGCACGTTTGTTACACGTTCGTGGTCGGTTAGAGCGGGCATCCCAATCTCCCACTTATGGTGAACAGGCTTGTAAAGTGCTACTAGCATGTTCAGATTTACTTAAATCCATTATGTATTTTGAGGACCAAGATGGTCTTGATAACTCCATCGAATCCGCAACGAATGTCGACATACCGATAAACCTGAAAAGTCCCGTACAAACAGTATCGGAACCTCACGCGGCGGGCAAGTTGGAAGCTACCTCTGAAATTTCAAATTCCATTCTTGAAATAAGCGAAGTGAAGCCTAACCCTTCAAATTCGAAGACGCTTGCACTTGATCAAAGTCCATTACTGACTTCTATCATGGCCCAACTGAGCCAGTTGTCAAATCAATTAGTAACTATTAACAAAAGACAAGACGAGTTGCATACTAAATTAAACTGTCCGACTTCCGCTGGCACCGAAAATGCAAGATTTACCCCTGCGTCCGGTGTTGCGATTTCCCTACCAAACCCTACACCAATATCGAATGTTAGGAATGGGATAACTTCGCTAGCGAGGTCTGATTTCCCTCCCCTAACCCATAGCATGTTAAATCAGGCCATTCCCAGGAATACCGCCACTTTTGGCTCGTCGGTGACTCCACCACACATAGCTATAACCGAAGCCAATTTAGGCCATGAAATACCCTTTCATGACAATACTCGTGGTATTACTCATACTAGCCATTACAATCCTCCCCTAGGTCATCAAAGGGATCCGCTAATCAGTTACCCCTATGATCTGCGCCGCCCTCTATCCCGAAGCGGTATATCATATAGCGGTTCTTCCTCGGGAATTACGGTGGATATGTCCCTCTTTCAATTGGACACGGTGACTTCTTCTATGCGGATACCCCCGGAAACATTGTTGAGCGAATTACACGTAATCTTGAAAGACGTGGCCCTACAGTGGCACTATACGTACAGAAAACATAAACCACTCGCCACTTGGTGGGATTTACGTCGGGACGTTACGGAGAGATTCAAAGATAGGCGAACTAATTACGAGATCCTACGGATGGTAGAATTTCGTAAACAGGGACCTACTGAAAGCTTCGTTGATTATTATCACCAAGTATGGGACTTGACTTTGCAGTGTCGCACGCCATATAGTGATGAAGAGTTTATCCAAATCCTAATGTGCAATATGAAACCGGCGCTTCAGTACCAGCTGACAGACAGACAGTTCTCCACAATCAACGACCTTATTAAAAGCTGTACGGCTTGGGAGGACACCTGGAAACGGATTAGATCTCCAGCGGATCCCTCTCTAGTTCCAAGACGCACAATCAATGCGTTGTCGACAGGAATGCCGGATGAAAATGAATTAAACCAATCCGGACACGCCACCTATTTTGAAAACGAGCCTCAGCACACGATTGCAGCCTTTGTTAATGTACCAAAGATAACACCCCTATCTTCTCAAGCTCCTCTTACTCAAGTATTTATCCCTAACAGTCATCGTCGTTCCGTTGGAGCCGAGCAAACCGTCATTTGTTATAACTGCTCCGATATCGGCCATATCTTTAAAGACTGTCCAGTCCCTCCTACGGGCCTGTTTTGTTACCGTTGTGGTTGTAACGGAATTTATTCCGTTACCAATTCAAATACCCAAATCCACTGTATCTTTCCTGGTATCAAAGTAATTTCACCATGATTTTGGAGATTCCATCTTCACCAAAATTCATCAAATACTGAGTCATGCGGAATTATTTAATTTTCTTTATGATTGCTGTTGCATTTATATACCTAAAAATTGGTATGAGGTGCAATACAGCAAATATAAAAATATTTTCTTTTGTGTATGTTATCCAATCGCAACTACGTCACTCATTCATAATATAACGTAGAAAGTATATAATGCAAATGAGTAAACATAAATAAATGTTTTGTAATTGGATTACATATCCATATGTTTTGATTGTGTACACGAAAAGCAAACGTTCTACTTTAGCAAACGACCTAAGTAGGAATTTAAAACGTTGCAATTTTCGTGGCACATATAAATTCTCCAAGTGTTTATTTTATAACACTTTTAAATGGGCGGTGTTTATTCTGTTTGCCAATATGGCAGAAAATAATTATATTTGTTTGAGAGAGTAGTACATGTTGTACTAAAAATTTTCCCCTCCCGCCTCAACCAAGTAATATGTATAAATACCGTACCAAAATTTTGGTAAGGGGTCAGTGAGTCAATCAGTTTGTTAGTAGTAATTTGATTAATATTAATATTTTAGTGAATTTTAGTGAATTACGTAAAGTTTTGGTTGTTAGGGGTTTTTTTTTAGTGAATAAATTGTGGTAAATAAAAAAAAAAAAACAGTGATTTGTTTGGTATTGTTAAGAGATCAAGTTGGGACAATTTCGGTAAGTATTCAGTAACCTAACTCACCATACTAATCCAAGCGGTACCGATCCGCAAAGCGTATGTTGGTTGTCTCTCTGGAAAAAGGGACGGGTGGTTCTTAAGCAACAGTGCCTCAGGCATTGCACACCCTTCTACCAGCAACGCTTTGCAGATCTAAAAAAAAAAAAAAATTACTTACTAATCACTAGGGCCATAGGCCAAAGCAAATTAAGATCCCTCGGGCAAAATGTACAATTAATTTAGGGTAATAATGCTACCCTAAATTAATCAATTAACAACCACGGCTTAATAGCCCAGAACATCGTTGGAGTATACTTCAACACCTATTGGGTCCGGGTCCCAATATCTCATCTCTATACCCACCATTTGATGGCATGCATTATGCTGTCTTTTCACTCCCTTTTTATTATTCAATATATGCGGTAATCTAGGCCGTAGTCTGAGTACCCCGAAACCCACACCCCTCTGCCGGCTTGAGCTGCGGGAACCGACGCCGCATGGGGTACATAACAGATGACGGCAAAATTCTATGAATCAGAATTGTTTCTACACAAGTAGATGTTTGACTGTTTCAAGTGGCGCCCAAACTCGGGCCTAATAACATCATAGTTCTAATTTATTTATATGTAGGCACCACTGTTTCAAGTGGCGCCCAAATTGGAGCACAACACCAGTTCCAAAACTAAAATATTTTAACGTATCATTTATATGTAGGCACCACTGTTTCAAGTGGCGCCCAAGTAAAGGGACAAAACAACTGTTCCAAATCAATTAAAGTTTCTATACGAGCTTCATTTTTTTGTGGAGTTCTATACAATCATTTAAACTATGTGTTCTATGACTGAACATGAAAAGGTGGAGAAACATTTTTGATGTGAGTGTGGCTGCGGTCATGCCTTAGTGGCATGCCTGACCAGATGCGTTGTTGGGTCACACACACACGGAAAAGGTTTCGTATTGTCGAGTTCCAGTACTGGATCCTCGTTTCATCAGTTCATTTGTGGCATTGTCCCAACCCGCACTCCGGGGAATGAACTGATATTCGTGGTAGCATCTGGAATTTGATGAGCCATTTTTACGATGCTTAATTTCAGAATACATATATTAACTATCAGATTGTACGGTTTTCGATACCGTGTACAATCGACAGTTTCGCTTTATTTTACCAGTAAGGGAGAATGACATGATCCCTGAGGTAATGGGCATATCCCTTTCCTGCCGAAAAGTTATCGGATGGTATAAAGGGCTGCTCATTTCTCAGGCTATCAAATGTGCCATTCCATATCCTGGTTAGTAAAACAGAACTGACCCTAAATTTTTAATTTCTCTTCCTCAGTTAAATCTTTATGGCTATAGGTAAGAAATTACCACGAGCCGTAAGATAAATTTATTATTTGAGAAAAATTTTAATTTTCTACAATTGACATATAGTTAGGTTTTGCGTTTTTTTTTCCACTTCGTGATCAAATTTTATCTTACATCTTTCGGGATGAGGTTTGCAAGTCCACCCAGTTTAGTTTAGTCGCGTTCAGAATATTTTACACTTAGCTGTTCACCTCAGTTTTCTGCTAGTGAACGAGCATCGACCACGAGGTCGGACATAGGCTAATTGTAATTATATCATATGTCATGAAAATTCTCAACGATAGTCGGCGAATTATCGTTCCTAACTGATAAAAATAGTAGCTGTTGTTTGAGCGCCTAATCATTTAAAAGGCCTCGCTAACTTCGGTTCACTTATATTACGATGCGCTTGTTATTTCGCGCAATTGAGCTCCTCTGTGTTAATAGAGTAAGACTGCCAATTGCGATTAAGAGAGCAAGAACATGGTAATGATCAATTAGGTATCCTAAATGAATTCTATTTTCATATTTACTACTGCAATGAGGTTCACTCGTACTGAGTTTAGAAGCCCATTGTCACATTGAAGATAATGAAACAGATTCATCAAAATTTAAAATACATTTTCCTTTCCTTATCCTATTTGACCCAAAAAGGTGGAATCCTTTACTTCATGATGAGGGTAATTAAGCCGTGGTTGTTTTGTTTTATCTACATTTATGATTAATTTATGTTAGTTTAGATTACAGGCTTGTTTAGGTTAAGAATACATATATATTTTTTTTTACGAGTACAATGACACATGCAAGTCATTTAAGTAGAGATGAGTTGATGGTAGAGTGTGAGTTAAGAGGAATTCACACGGAGGATCGTCAGAAAGCGATAATTGTTCTAGAAGAAGCTCTTCAACGAGAGCGAAGAGGCTTTCTTTGTGCCCCGCTATTTGCGCATAGGGCAGCCCAAGAATATCCACTTCAAGAGGCGAGAGTGTGTTTCAAGAAGTTGGGGGACATTCGGAATTTGCTGAGAACTTGGATATGGGGTGGTTTAACCGCGGACGAGCTAAAACCAGTTTTCTTTACCAAACTACTTCATGTTTTAGGTCGAATCGACCGTAGCTCAGATTCGGCAATACTCAACGATATAATTGTCGAGATGAAACATACCTGGGACAAACTAAGAGATATCGGGTGGTCCATATTACGGCACGATACAACAATAAGAGAATCCGATAATGAATTAAACAAACTAGTGGTGGTGTCCTACAAAACCAGAGTACTCCTAGGAATTGGTGATGATGCGTTCCAGCAAAGGAATCAGCTGCTCCCACCATGTGGCACGTTAAATGAACTCAAGCTATTGCGAAAATTGACCAACGAGCAATGCCTGTCAAATAGATCTATAGTGATACCACCGCCGGTACCACGAACACCTCAGTTAGGCGATTCATATAGTTCGGTTAAAATGACACCAGCTAGATCATCTCCGAGCCGCACGCAAGAATTACATCACCATCAGGTAGTTCAAAACAAAGTTAGTAATAAACCATTGCCACAAATAACGCAAATAACGTTACAATCAGCGTTAAATTCAAATGGCGTATGCAGTTCTGTTGACATAAGATCAAACAACCAATCGTCAACATGTATAGTAGAAGTCGAAAAAAATCTTTTAGGTGGTGTAGTTAACCAGCTTAATGAACGGAGAAATTCACAGAAAGTTTCTGATGAACAAGCATTGCCAGTTGTCAAAACGATGCCACAAGTTACCTTAGCTTCAAGATCACCACAAGAAAGTAGTTGTGATACTGATGAAGTACTCATTTATGCGAAGCAAGAGATAAGCCTGTGTTGTAGTAAGAACCTTGCAGACAGTAGTCTATGTACTGATACGCCACTACCAACAAATATCTCAACAGGTCGAGTATCGCAATCCAGTTACAAGGTGGCTGGATTAAGTGGTGACTCATTACCTATCAATCTAGGAAATGAAGTTATCACGACATCTTACAAAAGCAAGAATAGCCCACCTCACAGTAAGAATAAGAGTTGTATCTTGCCAAATCCATTGCAACGCAGTTCCTACAAAAGGCAATTTAAAACTGCACAAAAATCAGAGCAGTTTATAGTCCAACAGGTTGATAGTGCAACGAAACCTCGTAAACCTTTTTATCCAAATAACATAAGAATAACCCAAGGCACGTTGCATGCTATTCACTCAACTTTTAAATTATTTCACAGACATCGCACCCGGTATAGCGATGCTCTTAAATACCGGAATTGGAAGCGCCGCCGTAGAAAACGCGGTCGCATACATAATCCACTTTCCCATTAGACCATCTATGTTTAGTTGGGCATCTACATAGATGATGTAATGGTAAAGTGAAGGCTGGTAATCGCGCTTGTTATGAATTTACCAGCGACATTAGTTAGGGCAATAGTTATTAGGAATGTATAGTATTAAGTTTAGGTAGAGGATGAGGTTAGCTCAACCCCATTCAGATAGTTAACGAAAGTGGGATTGAGGTAGCGCCATCAATAATAACTGATATTGGTAGGTTAAGTTAAGGATTAGAAAAAAAAGGGGAATATAAATAATATTGAAAGAGAGTTATTATTTTTTTTTTAGAAAATGAATATTTTGGGTTTGTGGTTGAGTATATTCCTGGTAGTAAGTGTAACAGAGGGACAACTGCAGTTCGACAAATTCCAAACCGAGCCAGGTATTTACTTCTCGGAGATAGGGAAATCGGTAGTATCAACTAGTGAGTGGAAATTCATCATATATTTCAACCTCTCTGAATACTGGCATGAATGGAGGTATCTAGAGCAAACTTTCGCCCAGCTCCAGCTAAGATGTGAGAACAAGTCAAATGGTTCCAATTATATACAAAATTGCAAGGAACTACTAGAACCCATATCGCACTTAGTAAACCAAGTAGAAGACAATAATGAGCTGTTCAAGCCACATGTATCAAGGGTACGCCGTGCACCACTAGATTTCGTTGGGAATATATTTGGGGATCTGTTCGGGGTATTGAACCAGAGAGATGCTCAAATGTACAGCGAGCAGATCGAAGGGCTAGCTACAGGAACAATCAAGATGCAGAAGTTCATACAGCAGCAAACCAAAGTGTTAGACCTTACTAGTAACATAATTAGAAAAGAACATGAACAAATCCAAAAACAGTACTCGTGGATGCAGAAGGAGATACAAACCATCTTGATGCATGAAGAATTCCTAGACGCGGTTTTCCAACTGTCTACAGCAGTATTTATATATAAAGATATTCAAGGAGATTTAATTGATATGTTATCCGATGTACATCATGGACGTGCTAGTACGCGAGTGTTACCACCTTCAACATTCGCCAAACAATTGGGTGAAGTCGCACAGTTCTTAAGTAGAGATGAACGGGTCCCTAGTTTTGAAGCTCATTGGATAGAAGTATATAAACTGTTGGAAACAAAAGCTGCGATAATAAAGGAGCAAATAATCTGTGAGGTCCGGATTCCACTGGTTCAAGGAGAAGAACTCCAGATTTACAATATCATACCATTACCTGTAAGGCATGAGGGCAGTTTTATTTACATTGAACCTCAGTTTCGTTACGCACTAGTAAACAGAGACAGGACATGGTATTATCCTACATCAGCGCAGGAACTTCACGAGTGCAAGTATTGGGAACGAGACACAGTTATCTGCAGAATAGAAGGCCCAATGTATAAGGTGGCATCATCCGAACAACATTGCGAAATGTCATTGCTCACACATGCTGAGAAACCCCCAGAGCAATGCCAAGTGCGAGCTATGCCACTTACTACTTTTGTACACTCATTAAGAAATAATCGATGGTTACTAGTATTGTCAAAAGGAACCACATTCGACCTAACTTGTGACCAGCAAACGCAATCGGTGAAGCTACAAGGAGCTGGAATCATTACATTGTCGTCAGATTGTAGTCTTCGAGGGCCATCCACACTATTTAAGGCAAAAATTTCATACAACACAAGTATTTACTCAGATATTATACCCAAATTCAATTTGTCACAAGAAACAAAATCACCAATAGCAGTATTCGAGAGCGAAGACATTGGGGCAGAACTATCTGACCTCCAACAAAGCGTTACTGAACTCAAACGAGAAGAAATATGGAATCAAGTTGACTTACATCACGTAGGAAATTATACAGCAACATCTATCACGGTAATCTTAATCATAATCCTGATGAGGTGGCTATACAAACACAAAAAGCAACAGAAGAACCTAGAGATACGACTCACGAAGAAGATACCTAGAGTGAGAGAGAGGGTTCTAGACGACAATATAGGAAACATCATATGAGGATACTACCAGGAGAAGAACACGACCACAAAGATCAGTTAAGTAATAGTAGTATGGCTAGGTATAATAATAATTAATATAATTACATAATTAATAGATATAAATAACAATAAAGGCCCAATAGTTAATTTTAACTTTAAAAATAAGAATAGTTTAAATAAACATGTAAATGTATACCCGTCATCCACTGTTGAGAAATAAATAAATAAAGATATATAGTAATTATAAAAAAAAAAAAAAAAATTTAAATATGAAATAACATGGAGACACGTAAACATTAGCTTTAGGTTACAAACTACTAGGTTAATAAAAACACTATAAGACAATAAGACAATCAATATTAACTATCAGTCAAGAAAGAATAAAAAGGAAACGTGTTGCCCGGCTCGAGACAACTCAGGGTGTGGGGGTTCCCCACGTTGGACTGCCAAAATTTAATGACCCTATTCCATCGGTCCTTTTCCAAATAGAGCATGAGATCTCTTTTCATCTCAGGGATTGGGTTTTCCCCACGCTGTAACGGAATTTATTCCGTTACCAATTCAAATACCCAAATCCACTGTATCTTTCCTGGTATCAAAGTAATTTCACCATGATTTTGGAGATTCCATCTTCACCAAAATTCATCAAATACTGAGTCATGCGGAATTATTTAATTTTCTTTATGATTGCTGTTGCATTTATATACCTAAAAATTGGTATGAGGTGCAATACAGCAAATATAAAAATATTTTCTTTTGTGTATGTTATCCAATCGCAACTACGTCACTCATTCATAATATAACGTAGAAAGTATATAATGCAAATGAGTAAACATAAATAAATGTTTTGTAATTGGATTACATATCCATATGTTTTGATTGTGTACACGAAAAGCAAACGTTCTACTTTAGCAAACGACCTAAGTAGGAATTTAAAACGTTGCAATTTTCGTGGCACATATAAATTCTCCAAGTGTTTATTTTATAACACTTTTAAATGGGCGGTGTTTATTCTGTTTGCCAATATGGCAGAAAATAATTATATTTGGTTGAGAGAGTAGTACATGTTGTACTAAAAATTTTTCCCTCCCGCCTCAACCAAGTAATATGTATAAATACCGTACCAAAATTTTGGTAAGGGGTCAGTGAGTCAATCAGTTTGTTAGTAGTAATTTGATTAATATTAATATTTTAGTGAATTTTAGTGAATTACGTAAAGTTTTGGTTGTTAGGGGTTTTTTTTAGTGAATAAATTGTGGTAAATAAAAAAAAAAAAAACAGTGATTTGTTTGGTATTGTTAAGAGATCAAGTTGGGACAATTTCGGTAAGTATTCAGTAACCTAACTCACCATACTAATCCAAGCGGTACCGATCCGCAAAGCGTATGTTGGTTGTCTCTCTGGAAAAAGGGACGGGTGGTTCTTAAGCAACAGTGCCTCAGGCATTGCACACCCTTCTACCAGCAACGCTTTGCAGATCTAAAAAAAAAAAAAAATTACTTACTAATCACTAGGGCCATAGGCCAAAGCAAATTAAGATCCCTCGGGCAAAATGTACAATTAATTTAGGGTAATAACGCTACCCTAAATTAATCAATTAACAACCACGGCTTAATAGCCCAGAACATCGTTGGAGTATACTTCAACACCTATTGGGTCTGGGTCCCAATATCTCATCTCTATACCCACCATTTGATGGCATGCATTATGCTGTCTTTTCACTCCCTTTTTATTATTCAATATATGCGGTAATCTAGGCCGTAGTCTGAGTACCCCGAAACCCACACTGTTCCCCTCTGCCGGCTTGAGCTGCGGGAACCGACGCCGCATGGGGTACATAACAGATGACGGCAAAATTCTATGAATCAGAATTGTTTCTACACAAGTAGAAGTTTGACTGTTTCAAAAGGGCACAATATCTTCTCGATGTTCCCGATGTTCGGAAAACCAAACAAGTGGTCCATGGAGATCTGGGAGCCAGAGACCACAAACAAACACAGCATCCAGAGTGAGTCAAGAGGATGTTGCCTGCAACACCGATGGGGAATTAGCCCGAAGACAAACGATGGATGTGGGGAAAAGACTTCGGTAAGTTCCGAAGAGTCTAAGTCGTTAAATTTTCCCCTACATTCCGATCACTCCCCACTAAATATACCGCCTTCATTTATCTCTACTTCCGAGCAATTTTCTGATAGTAGTCTGGTCTCTAGCAAAACGCCTGACCCCAATATTAACCCAGAGTGTAAACACCGAGCAATAAATCATGTCGAATACATGCTTCCAAAGCCTAACCATTCCAGATTGTGGCGTTCAAACAAATATTGGTTCCATCGTAAAACAATGAGGTCGTCAATACTTTCTTCCTTAATTAGTTCCGAGCCCGGTGATAATAGACCATACGCCAACGTTCTGGTAAACAACCGGCCTTATAAGGGCCTGATGGATAGCGGCGCAAGTATAAGTGTACTAGGAAGGGGATCTGAACAACTATTAGACAATCCAGATATCAAATTTTACAGTTTTCCATCCCTCGTTCACACTGCTAGCGGACAACCACAGAGAGTATTCGGCTACATTAATGCTCTGATAAATTTCAATGGCCTCTCCCGTAATCTCAAGCTATTTATAGTACCTTCATTAGACCAGCCATTATACCTTGGAATTGATTTCTGGAACCGATTTGGAATCATTCCCAAAATATCGTCTCTAGATGTTTTAAATGAACCGCTAGAACCACCTACCGGACCGAAATTTCATGAGCTGTCCAATCAGGAGCAAAGGAAACTAGAGATAGTCAAGAATCTTTTCCCCTCCAGTACCGAGTTAGGGTTAGGACAAACCTCTCTCTTAACACACCACATTGACGTGGGATTGGCAAAACCGATTAAGCAGCGGTTTTACGCGGTATCCCCCGCGGTGCAAAAGCTTCTGTACGATGAGATCGATCGCCTTCTTTCAATAGGAGTCATCGAAGAATCCCAAAGTTCGTGGTGCTCCCCGATCACTCTGGTGCGCAAGGCGACTGGCAAAGTACGTTTGTGTCTTGATGCGCGTGAACTGAACAAGGTAACCGTCAAGGATGCGTATCCTCTGCCGCTTATCTCTGGGTTGTTGGGTCGTTTGGATCAAACGAGATTTATTTCGTCCATTGATTTAAAAGATGCCTTCTGGCAGATACCTCTCGACCCACAATCCAGGGATAAGACGGCGTTCACGGTACCTGCACGGCCCTTGTATCAGTTCAAAGTAATGCCCTTTGGACTATGTAACGCTCCGCAAACGCTTTGTCGCCTTATGCACCGGGTGATCCCTCATCAGCTCCACGATAAAATTTTTGTTTATCTTGACGACTTACTGGTTACCTCCGCTACCTTTGACGAGCACCTCGAGTTATTAAAAGAAGTCGCGCGTTTGCTAAAACTCGCTGGTTTGACCATTAATGTCACGAAAAGTCAATTCGTGTTAAAAGAAGTGAACTATTTGGGGTATGTTGTTGGCGATGGATGCCTCCGCACCAACCCAGATAAGTGTAAAGCGATTCTTGAGTTCCCCGTTCCAAAATCACCAAAACAAATCAGACGCTTTCTAGGAATGTGCGGATGGTATCGCCGCTTCATACCCAACCTCGCTTCCTTAGCCGCTCCTCTTACTGATCTCACGGGAAAAACTGCAAAAGTACGCTGGTCCGTTGCAGCAGAAACTTCATTCAAAGCTCTGAAACTCGCGTTATCCTCTGCTCCCGTGCTGGCCAATCCCGATTACAGTAAGCCTTTTTTCATACAGTGCGATGCTAGTACCACTGGCGTGGGCAGTGTTCTGTTCCAAATTGATGGCGAAGGCGGTGAACATCCTATCGAGTTTATTTCGCACAAGCTCAACGTGGCTCAAAGGAACTATTCGATAACGGAACTCGAGTGCTACGCGGCGGTACTCAGCGTTCAAAAGTTCCGGCCGTATATCGAGGGGTATCCGTTTGTGATCTATACGGATCATGCCAGTTTACGATGGCTTATGAACCAAAAGGATCTGTCCGGGCGTCTGGCTCGGTGGAGCCTAAAGTTACAAGCCTTTGACTTTCAAGTCGGTTACCGAAAAGGCTCCGTCAACATCGTACCGGATGCCTTGTCCCGATCTTTCTGTGACGAGACGGCTATTGGAGGTGACGAGTCGACTACTAAAACTACCGATGTCATTAGTACCTGTTCGGAAAATGGTACGCCAACATTGACCACACAACCCTGTGTTAATGCCGTTCACCTTTCTACGTTGGATATATCGGGGGTTGTTCCTGTTCTTCACATTGATCTCACGTCTGCATCTTTTTATGACGATGAATACCTCAATCAGATTTAAAAAATTAAGCAGCTGAAGAATGGAGAACATAATTATCGAATTCAGGGGGACAAACTTTTAATCGCTCCTACTTATGGTCTTCGTTATAAGGATACAGATCTCCCTGACTGGAAATTGGTTGTCCCGCTGAGTATGACGAAAGAGTTAATTAGGCGAGCCCACGAGCCTCCAACCTCGGCTCATTTAGGATCTCGCAAAACCCTCGAAAGATTGCAACGACAATTCTATTGGCGTGGAATGGCACATCAGGTACATCAATACATAACAGGCTGCTCATCGTGCAAGAAGAACAAATCAGTTAATTTTTTCACGCGACCGGCTATGGGATCTCCAGTCGAATCTACCAGGCCATTTCAAAAAATATATATTGATTTCCTAGGCCCATACCCAAGATCAAAGCGAGGAAACTGTTATATTGTTCTTGTGCTCGATCACTTTTCTAAATTTGTCATAGCGAGGCCTCTACGCGAGGCTCCCGCTTGTCTCCTTTGTACCTTCTTAGAAAATGATGTTATGCTGATGTTCTCCGTCCCTGAAACCATTTCCACCGATAACGGTAAGCAATTCACATCCAAACTGTTCCAAGAATTGCTCCTGAAGTACGGTATCTCCCACATTCGCACTCCAGTGTATTCTCCACAGAGCAACGCTTCGGAGCGCGTTAACCGAACGTTGCTAGCTTCACTTCGCTCTTATTTGGAAGATCACAGTCACAATGAATGGGATACTCACTTACATGAAATTCTAGCAGCCCTTCGTAATGTGGTTCATGATTCTACCCGGTATTCTCCACATTTTTAAGTGTTTGGCCAACATATGTCACTCCACGGCTCCGAATACGGCTTACGTAGAATTTTATTTGAGTTCGACTCAAACGAACTTAATGTTTTATCGAAACCCGATCGATTAAATCTCGCCCGGGACAAAATCATACACTACTTGAAAGTAGCGCATAACAAATCTGCCAAGCACTATAACCTGCGCAGCAGAGAGAGAAATTTCACCGTAGGACAGCCTGTATTTGTCAGATCGTTCGGTCTTAGCGATGCGGTAAACAAGTTCTCGGCCAAACTCTCTTCAAAATTTATGCCCGCCATCATTGAGTCGAAAGTAGGCAACGTCGCATATCGGGTTACGAATAAGCAAGGAAAACTATTAGGGACTTTTCATGCAAAAGACCTTCGCGCTTAAGTAACGTTCGTTTACGCGAGACACTATCAGATTGTTTTCATTCCGCAGTCCCTCATTTATTTCATTCTAAGGTACCAATAGGCCCGGCTTTATCAGACCTATCTCGGGTGTGGGACGTTCCCACGTTTGTAACGGCGCCAGCGTCGGCTGACGGCGTTACTGGGGGTAGCGCCGCCTTAAGCGCTATATACAAAAAAAAAATTTCCCCGTATAATGTTCTACCATAATTTCATCTAGTACCTCAACCTTTCTTCTGTACTTTTATTTTGAATACCGGATCACCCTGCGGTTGATCGGGCAACTCGAAAAAAAAAGAATATAAATACCGAATGTTGGTCGAGACGAGGAGGAAAAAAAAAGTAAAAAGCTCAGTTTTATTTTGAATCGTGTTGGGTGCAAAGCTAAACCCACCCGTGAAGTTAATGTTATAAAGAAAAAAAATATAAACGTATAGAAAATGGATGATCACCATATCAAATCAGTGCACAAGTAGTGAAAAATCTTTAGGTTGTGCCATTCTCATAACATAAAATTAAAAAAAAAAACAAAAAAAAATAATCGTATGAACTCTTTAGTTTTGTGTAGTGGGCATTAACAATCCAAACTTTGAAATTGTGTGATAAGTTTATTTATGCCGATAAAATACGGGTATTGGAATATCATATGGTTGGGCGTTGCCTCTCGTTTTAAGGGCTCTAGCATCCGTGCCGGATCTAAGACAGTTATAAAAGGGTTTAACGGAACGAACGGAGTTCCAGTTGAAAGTGAAAAGAAAAAAAAAACAGTGAAGGGCCCACGTTGGCTAAAACAATAAAGTAGTTTACTTTCAAAAAACAAAAAAAAACAAAAAGATTTTAAGTTTTTGGCGCCAATAAATCTATTTTTTTGGTAAATCGCTATGATTGCCGTTACCTATCTTGTAATAAGGTAAGACGTTATCAATGGATGATGTACAAGTGCTCTTGCCGGTTAATTGAACAAGGTTCAGTATGAACGCCCAAATAAAAATATAAAAATAATAGTCCATATAAAAAAATAATTAAAATAAAAAAAAACAAAGTATAATCAGTGCTACGATAAAATAACGTCATAGCTAACGACGTAATCAGCGATATCGAATTTATAAGAAAGATCTACGTATTGCGGTATCATTAGTACGATACTCCTGCCTTTACATTTTGGTGGATACGCGATCAACTGTACTATCCTCGGGGCATCAGCTCAACCGAGCTATTAAGGTCTAAATTTTTATCATTATTTAATTATTCTGTTCCATTACTGTTAGCCTTAAGTTTATTAACCATTACAATTAAATATTACTAACGTTAATTAAGGAAAATGGGTCCGGACTTCTAAATTTAGATATTTTGGTTTTTTTCTTTTTTTTTTGGAAATTAGTTAAGAGATTTTTTTTTGTATTTAACTACATATTAGAAATAGTTCTTTGTATTTAGAATTCAAGGTTCTGCCAAATTACATATATATTTTATCGAAATACAAAACATGTTATTGTTTATTGGTAGCAATAATTTAAGCCTGGGATGTTTTTTTTTGTTCGCCGTTAATTTTGTTTCATTTGCAGTTTTTTTAAATTTTTTTGCTTTCAACTTAGTTCTTTCGTTTTTTTTGTGTTGTTGTCGTGTTTGCAGTATGAATAATTAAAAGTTTAAAACTGTGATGATGTTGGGTGGAATGTAAGCTGCGCGTTGAGGTTGATTCGTTGCGTTCCTGTCCTGCGGTATATTCTAGATCTGTGCATACCTCCGCAAACCCCACGATCCACCATGAGCTCTAGCCGGCTACCAAATACCGCGCCGAGGTCCCTGAACAGATATCTGTTAACGGTTCGTCATACTGGGGATATTTTAAAAGTACCCTCTCGTTGCCGATCCGTTACAACACAACCAAAAACAATAAAATCAATGTAAAAACTCATTTAACGAAATAGTTTTGTTGTAAGCCCATTTTGTCCAAAATCTCCTTGGACTCGAAAATTTTGGAGTGTAAATACTTGAGGTCCAAATTTTTAATTTTTTTATTTTTGTCTAATATGGTTTGATACACAACCAAAAACAATAAAATCAATGTAAAAACTCATTTAACGAAATAGTTTTGTTGTAAGCCTATTTCGTCCAAAATCTCCTTGGATTTGAAAATTTTGGGGTGTAAGTACTTGGGGTCCAAATTTTTAATTTTTTTATTTTTGTCTAATATGGTTTGATACAAAACAAAAAGCAATAAAATCAATGTAGAAACTCATTTAACGAAATAGTTTTGTTGTAAGCCCATTTCGACCAAAATCTACTTGGACTCGAAAATTTTGGCGTGTAAGTACTTGGGGTCCAAATTTTTAATTTTTTTATTTTTGTCTAATATTGTTTGATACACAACCAAAAACAATAAAATCAATGTAAAACTCATTTAACGAAATAGTTTTGTTGTAAACCCAATTCGTCCAAAATCTCCTTGGACTCGAAAATTTTGGGGTGTAAGTACATGGGGTCCAAATTTTTAATTTTTTTATTTTAGTCTAATATGGTTTGATACACAACCAAAAACAATAAAATCAATGTAAAAACTCATTTAACGAAATAGTTTTGTTGCAAGCCTCTTTCGTTCAAAATCTCCTTGGACTCGAACATTTTGGGGTGAACCTACTTGGGGTCCAAATTTTTAATTTTATTATTTTAGTCTAATGTGGTTTGATACACAACAAAAAGCAATAAAATCAATGTAAAAACTTATTTAACGAAATAGTTTTGTTGTAAGCCCATTTCGTCCAAAATTTACTTGGACTCGAAAATTTTGGAGTGTAAGTACTTGGGGTCCAAATTTTTAATTTTTTTATTTTAGTCTAATGTGGTTTGATACACAACAAAAAGCAATAAAATCAATGTAAAAACTCATTTAACGAAATAGTTTTGTTGTAAGCCCATTTCGTCCAAAATCTCCTTGAACTCGAAAATTTTGGGGTGTAAGTACTTGGGGTCCAAATTTTTATTTTTTTTATTTTTGTCTAATATGGTTTGATACACAACCAAAAACAATAAAATCAATGTAAAAACTCATTTAACGAAATAGTTTTGTTGTAAGCCCATTTCGTCCAAAATCTCTTTGAACTCGAAAATTTTGGGGTGTAAGTACTTGGGGTCTAAATTTTTATTTTTTTTATTTTTGTCTAATATGGTTTGATACACAACCAAAAGCAATAAAATCAATGTAAAAACTCATTTAACGAAATAGTTTTGTTGTAAGCCCATTTTGTCCAAAATCTACTTGGACTCGAAAATTTTGGGGTGTAAGTACTTGGGGTCCAAATTTTTAATTTTTTTATTTTAGTCTAATGTGGTTTGATACACAACAAAAAGCAATAAAATCAATGTAAAAACTCATTTAACGAAATAGTTTTGTTGTAAGCCCATTTCGTCCCAAATCTCCTTGGACTCGAAAATTTTGGGGTGTAACTACTTGGGGTCCAAATTTTTAATTTTTTTATTTTAGTCTAATATGGTTTGATACACAACAAAAAGCAATAAAATCAATGTAAAAACTCATTTAACGAAATAGTTTTGTTGTAAGCCCATTTCGTCCAAAATCTCCTTGGACTCGAAAATTTTGGGGTGTAAGTTCTTGTGGTAAAAATTTTTAATTTTTTTATTTTTGTCTAATATGGTTTGATACACAACAAAAAGCAATAAAATCAACGTAAAAACTCATTTAACGAAATAGTTTTGTTGTAAGCCTATTTCGTTCAAAATCTTCTTGGACTCGACAATTTTGGGGTGTAACTATTTGGGGTCCAAATTTTAAATTTTTTTATTTTTGTCTAATATGGTTTGATACACAACCAAAAACAATAAAATCAATGTAAAAACTCATTTAACAAAATAATTTTGTTGTAAGCCCATTTTGTCCAAAATCTCCTTGGACTCGAAAATTTTGGGGTGTAAGTACTTTGGGTCAAATTTTTAATTTTTTTATTTTTGTCTAATATGGTTTGATACACAACAAAAAACAATAAAATCAATGTAAAAACTCATTTAACGAAATAGTTTTGTTGTAAGCCCATTTCGTCCAAAATCTCCTTGAACTCGAAAATTTTGGGGTGTAAGTACTTGGGGTCCAAATTATTAATTTTTTTATTTTTGTCTAATATGGTTTGATACACAACCAAAAACAATAAAATCAATGTAAAAACTCATTTAACGAAATAGTTTTGTTGTAAGCCCATTTCGTCCAAAATCTCCTTGGACTCGAAAATTTTGGGGTGTAAGTACTTAGGGTCCAAATTTTTAATTTTTTTATTTTTGTCTAATATGGTTTGTACCCAACAAAAAGCAATAAAATCAATGTAAAAACTCATTTAACGAAATAGTTTTGCTGTAGGCCCATTTTGTCCAAAATCTCCTTGGACTCGAAAATTTTGGGGTGTAAGTACTTGGGGTCCAAATTTTTAATTTTTTTTATTTTTGTCTAGTATGGTTTGATACACAACAAAAAGCAATAAAATCAATGTAAAAACTCATTTAACGAAATAGTTTTGTTGTAAGCCTATTCCGTCCAAAATCTCCTTGGACTCGAAAATTTTGGGGTGTACGTACTTGGGGTCAAAATTTTTAATTTTTTTATTTTTGTCTAATATGGTTGATACACAACCAAAAAAAAAATCAATGTTAACACTCATTCAACGAAATAGTTTTGTTGTAAGCCCATTTCGTCCAAAATTTCCTTGGACTCGAAAATTTTGGGGTGTAAGTACTTGGGGTCCAAATTTTTAATTTTTTTATTTTTGTCTAATATGGTTTGTACACAACAAAAAGCAATAAAATCAATGTAAAAACTCATTTAACGAAATAGTTTTGTTGTAAGCCTATTTCTTCCAAAATCTCCTTGGACTCGAAAATTTTGGGGTGTAACTACTCGTGGTCCAAATTTTAAATTTTTTTATTTTTGTCTAATATGGTTTGTACACAACAAAAAGCAATAAAATCAATGTAAAAACTCATTTAACGAAATAGTTTTGTTGTAAGCCTATTTCGTCCAAAATCTACTTGGGCTCGAAAATTTTGGGGGTAAAGAGGCGAAATTCGGAATAAAGCGACGGTACCATCCGCACATTCCCAGAAAACGTCTAATCTGTTTAGTCGTTTTCGGAATAGGGTACTCCAGAATAGCTTTACATTTATCTGGGTTTGTACGGAGGCAGCCATCACCCACAATATAACCTAAATAGTCGACTTCTTTCAACACAAACTTACTTTTCGTCAAATTGATTGTTAGACGTGCATCCGTCAGACATCCAGCAACCTGTTGTAGTAACTCGAAGTGTTCGGCCAGGGTGGAGGATGTGACCAGAAGGTCATCGAGGTACACAAAGACCTTATCGTGTAGCTGGTACGGGATCACGCGGTGCATTAAGCGACAAAGCGTCTGTGGGGCGTTGCACAAGCCAAACGGCATCACCTTGAACTGATACAAGGGCCGTCCAGGAACCGTAAACGCTGTTTTATCGCGGGATGCTGGGTCGAGTGGGATCTGCCAAAAGGCATCCTTCAAATCAATCGCCGAAATGAATCGGGTGTGTCCCAAACGACCCAACAATCCGTTGATTATGGGCAGTGGATACGCATCCTTGACGGTGGCCTTGTTCAGTTCTCTAGCATCCAAGCACAAACGAACTTTGCCTTACGCACCAACGTGACCGGTGAACACCAGGAACTTTGTGACTCCTCGATGACCCCCAAAGACAACATCCTATCCAACTCGGCATACATGAGTTTCTGGATAGCTGGGGATACGGAATAAAAACGTTGTTTGACTGGCTTTGCGGAACCGACATCGATCATATGAGTGATGAGGGATGTGCGGCCCAAACCTAAAATATCGCTGCTCGGGAAATATTCGCGGATTAGATCCAATTCACGACGATCATCAGATGTTAAAATATGAAATTTGGGTGTGTTGGTAGTTTCACCTAATTCGTCCGAATTACCTAACGCGGAGATTTTTGGGGAAATTCCAAAACGATTCCAAAAATCGATACCCAAATAAAGCGGTTGTTCTAATGATGGGACAACATGAAAATTCATGGTTTGGGTAATTCCATTAAACTCGACGTTAGCTCGTATGTAACCAAATACTCGTTGGACTTGACCACTCGCGGTAGTTATCGTGGATGGAAAATTATGGAACTCTACGAATGGATTCGACAAGATTTTCTCCGCTCCATTCCCGAGAACACTGACACTCGCCCCGCTGTCGAGAAGACCCTTAAAAGGGATCTTATTTATAAAGACCTGGGCGTAAGGCCGAGTGTCACTACCCTCGGAGAACAAAACGGAGGAAATCACGTCGTTTCTCATTGTAGTGCGGTGGTTCCAATATTTCTTGGAACGTTTTAAACGATCTAACTTAGCTAACGACGGAGAATTATAGAAAAACTTTAGAGCGACAGGAAGGGAAGGGGAATTTGGTAGGGAAGAAGGATCGGGAAGGGAATCATTACTGGCAGACGAGTTTACTTCTTCATCGGATTCGACGGGGAGCGGAGTTCCGCGTTTGTGTTGCTTGCTGCATTCTTCTGGATCAGTTTGAGTGGCTCTATCCTCTGTCCTATCAGCAGTCTGGGTGGAGGTAGATTTGATCTCGGTACACTCCGTCTGAATGGCCGTTGTGGTTGCGACAATTTTACCGTAATTTGATTGTTGTTTACCAACTGATCTCGAGCTGTCTGCTGGGACTTGTCCGCCAGGACGTCTCGCCACTGCCGATGGAAACCTGCTCCCCGTGTGAATTGCGGATACTGAGTTATCAGGTAGTACATCAGTAACGGAGTAATTCTCGTACGAGTCATACGCTCCAGCATCATCATACGGACTGCCTGATGACTCATTGATCACGCGTCGTGGATGGATTGCAGGATCCGCCGGAGCTTTGATCCGCCTGAAAGACTCCTCCCAAGCAGAACAGCTTTTGATCAGCTCGTTGATGCTGCTAAACTGACGATCGGTAAGATGGTACTGCAGTTCTGGCTTCATGTTCGCCATTAATATTTCGATGAGCTCCTCGTCCGAGTACGGGGTACGACATTGTAACGATAAACTCCACACTTGGTCGTAGAAATTCGTAAAACTTTCGTCGGGTCGTTGTTTGCGTGCCTCGACGGTTCGCCGGATTTCGTAATTGGTGCGACGGTCTTTAAAACGCTCGATGATACCGCTTCGTAGATCTGTCCAGGTAGCGTTCGGATTATGTTTGCGGAATGTCCAATACCACTGTAAGGCGATATCTTCCAGGATGGTATGTAGCTCGAATAACAAGGTTTGGTCGGACAATCCGCGAGACGAAGCGATGGTGTCTACCTGAAACAGGAACATGTCGATCGTGGTGCCCGCCGGGTCTCCTGTGTAATTTAGTCCGCTTTCCGATAATAAGGGTCCATCGATAAAGTTTTGCTCCCAATCGTCTTGCTCTAGTATTGTTAGGTCCATTTTGGATGATGACAGGATAGAGGGATAAGCTGGCTCGATTTAATTTGGCAAAGAAAATTAGACTCGAAGTATGCAATCTTTATTAAATTTTTCAATAATGTACAAAAAAAAATTAATTCAATTAGTTTTAAATGAAACTGAAGGTTTCAAATAAAATAGTTCGGAATAATTCCACAAACACAGTAACAAAAAAAAGAAATATAGAGAAAAATAAAAAATATAAATATTAAATATAAATGAAATAATAATAAGAAATTTGGTACTAGAGATGAAGCCGCGATCCACTAGAAACCTGAGGCCCGTAACCCCAAATTTAACGACGGGATATTTGACGAGAAACCCTCGAAAGCGGTGTCTTATCGTAACCTTCCTTTGGAGGGGCTCGTTAAAAAACATTTTAAATATCCAAAAATAAAAAAAAATAATAATAATAATAATAACGCGAAAATCAAACTACCAACACACCCAATAGTACGCCGATAGTGAAATAATACAGCTAAATAATAATATAACAATATAATTAGAAAAATAAAAGAAAAAAGGAAGGAATGGATACCTTGTAGTGGTTTGCGGGGTCCGTATTCCCACGATTGTTTTAACACGGAGAGGACGAGATACCCCCCAAAGTGGCGCTTTTCAACCTACTTTGGAGGGGCTCGTTGAAATTTGAAACAATACGAAAACCAAAAATACAAAAAAAATCCCAAGACTACCAACACACCCAAGGGTATGCAGGCAGAATAAAATAAATTCAAAAGAAAAGAAAAACGATGCGAATGAAAAAAAAATAAAATAAAGTACTAAATGTACCCGCGGGTTCCAATACAATCCATATACGAAATCAACGCAACCAAAATCAAAAATATCAAAATATCATAAGTATCGAAATATCAAAAAAAATCAAATCAAATAAAATCAAAAATATCAAAATATCAAAAAAAAATCAATTAAACATATCAAAAATAAATTTGTATACAATCAACAAAACGGCTGGTATGATGAGGGAGAGGGAGATCCCACTCCGCGTCGGCTAAATAATAAAAATAAAAAAAAATAATAATAATAATATAATAATAAAGTGTTCCGTTCCTCAAATTTCGGTCGAGAAACTTCGGGGAAGGGAAGAAATGAAGCTATGCTAAACTCCAGACAAATGACATCCGAGCTCCACCACAATCGAACACCACATAGTGGAAATGGGAAAGAGCTCGGAAATCGGATGTCTGAAGAATAGGGGTATGACACCCCCATCTACGCGCAATCAAACAGCCCGTGCTGGTTGCGATCGCAGAGGGGGAATGTCAACCGGGAAACTGGCTTTGGTGTGCGCGTCCAGGCGAAGTCAAACAGAGCAGAACACTGGTTTCGGCGCTGGACACGCACGCCAAAGGGAGTGAAGCTACAAATCATAAAAAAAATCAAAAAATTTAAAATTCGCGACAATTTGGGCGCCACTGTTACAGGCTGGCTACTGCCAACCTGCAGATTTTCACTAAGCACCTGCAGAGGCCTCCACGGTGATGTTTTGCCGGCTACGTTCTCAGCGGAGAAGTGCAAAGGTCGTGGGGTTTGAGGCATGCAGGGCTCCTGGCCTACACCGTGATTAACAGAAAGTTGGGGGGGAACGCAAATAATAATAAACCGAGTTCCGCCGAAATTCGTCGGCCGGAACCTGAGGAACGAACCAAATAATCCAAATAAATTAAAATAATAATAATAACGGTAGAGGTGCCTTGGTGCGCGCATCCATCCGAATTCAAACGGGATCAAGCCCTGGCTACGGAATTGGATGCGGGCACCAAGGGACCGCAAACACTAAACCGACACAGATGGAGTCTCCGCTCCCATCACACCACACCGAAAAAATTTAATATTTCATTTTATTTTTAGAAAGAAAACCCAAAAAAAAAAAAATTATTAAAACCCAACTTCCCACGAGAAAAGCAAAGATAAAGGGAGGGAACGAGAGAGAGAAGCGAGAGAGGACTGAGAGAGAGAAAGAAACAATGAGTATCGAGCGTGAACCCGCTGTGCGGCGCCCGATTACAAAATATAAATTTAAATTTAAAAATAAAAATGTAAAACAAATAAAAATAAAAATGAGCAAAAAAAATATTAAAAAAAAAATCGTACCTTAAAAAAAAATACTGTTGCGGCCTTGAGCGGCCGTCATGCCACAGGTGGCCTTGCCCCACCCGGACCGTTGCGGTTTTATGTGCCGATACCACACCGGTGATAGTGCGACCTTGAGCGGTCGGCCGTTGCGGGTCTTTTCCCCGATACCAATAATTCAAAACACGAGGGGCCGGTTGGCCACCCGTACGTTGCGGCCTTGTGCGGTCGGACGTTGCGGGGCCTTACCCCGATACCAATAATTCAAACCACGAAGGGCCGGTTGGCCACCCGTACGTTGCGACCTTGTGCGGTTTAATGTTGCGGGGCCTTTCCCCGATACCAATTACTCAAACCACGAGGGGCCGGTTGGCCACCCGTACGTTGCGACCTTGTGCGGTCGGATGTTGCGGGGCCTTTCCCCGATACCAATTACAGGACGAGGTACCGGTTTTCAACCCGTTAACAATATGGTACTCGTTACTTATAAGGTACCTTTGAAATTTGCAGAACCGTTGAAATTCTGGCACCTGTCAATACAACTGCATTTGCCCAATAATAACCAACTGCACCCGTAGATATTGGCAGCATCCACAGAATATTCGAGACCCCTTTTTGAAGGAATGGGCGCGGAACCCGTAAAATCGTTTGCGGCTATATAACTTTTGTACAAAATAACTTTCAATTCCTCTAATTTCACAATTGTTTATCACTCCTTTCCATAAAAAAAATCAAAAAAAAAATCCATAGAAATCCAACAACTTGAATAAAATCAACAAAACAAAATCAGTTTTGTAAATAATTAAGAACAATCAAGTAATTTTCACCAATATTATTTTCTCTTTATTTTGATAAATTTTCTGCCAATTATTGAACACAATTTTCTTACTTTGTTAATATTTTATTATTTTGCATTTTACAAAAAAAAATTGTTTACAATGGCCAGATGCCACCAAAAACTTACTCGCTATCAAAATTTTAGTTTCTTTTCCAAAACTTGACTTGAAAAACAACCAAACACGGCTTAACAAAATTCAGACTCATCAAAAATCCAAACTCTAATGAATCAAACAAAAAAAAATTCGTACGCCGCACATACGACGCGCAAAACATTCCAGAAGAATTGTCTTTCTTCTCTGTTTCTCGTTTACATCAATTCGCATTGGTGTAAACGAGAGGCATATAAGAAAAACATTCTTATGGAATGTTTTGCTTGACACACACTCGATACGCATTGCTCTCTCTTTTCAAATATCTTTCTCACCCTCGCGCCACCTTACAAAAGGTACGTACAAAACAACATCCACAAAAGTGGGGACAACAACCGAAGTGAATAAAAATACCAACACTGACCACACATGAAAGTGGAGGCACAAACCCAAAATAAAATACAAACAGCGCTTGTTACGATCATGTAATCGTAACAAACTCATTTAACGAAATAGTTTTGTTGTAAGCCTATTTTGTCCAAAATCTCCTTGGACTCGAAAATTTTGGAGTGTAAGTACTTGGGGTCCAAATTTTTAATTTTTTTATTTTTGTCTAATATGGTTTGATACACAACCAAAAGCAATAAAATCAATGTAAAAACTCATTTAACGAAATAGTTTTGTTGTAAGCCCATTTCGTCCAAAATCTCCTTGGACTCGAACATTTTGGGGTGTAAGTACTTGGGATCCAATTTTTAAATTGTTTTATTTTTGTCTAATATGGTTTGATACACAACCAAAAACAATAAAATCAATGTAAAAACTCATTTAACGAAATAGTTTTGTTCTAAGCCTATTTCGTCCAAAATCTCCTTGGACTCGAAAATTTTGGGGTGTAAGTACTTGGGGTCCAAATTTTTAATTTTTTTATTTTTTTCTAATATGGTTTGATACACAACCAAAAACAATAAAATCAATGTAAAAACTGGTGTAACGAAATAGTTTTGTTGTAAGCCCATTTCGTCCAAAATCTCCTTGGACTCGAAAATTTTGGGGTGTAAGTACTTGGGGTCCAAATTATTAATTTTTTTATTTTTGTCTAATATGGTTCGATACACAACAAAAAACCATAAAATCAATGTAAAAACTCATTTAACGAAATAGTTTTGTTGTAAGCCCATTTCGTCCAAAATCTCCTTGGACTCGAAAATTTTGGGGTGTAAGTACTTGGGGTGTAAATTTTAAATTTTTTTTTTTTTTGTCTAATATAGTTTGATACACAACAAAAAACAATAAAATCAATGTAAAAACTCATTTAACGAAATAGTTTTGTTGTAAGCCCATTTTGTCCAAAATTTACTTGGACTCGAAAATTTTGGAGTGTAAGTACTTGGGGTCCAAATTTTTAATTTTTTTATTTTAGTCTAATGTGGTTTGATACACAACAAAAAGCAATAAAATCAATGTAAAAACTCATTTAACGAAATAGTTTTGTTGTAAGCCCATTTCGTCCAAAATTTAGTTGGACTCGAAAATTTTGGAGTGTAAGTACTTGGGGTCCAAATTTTTAATTTTTTTATTTTAGTCTAATGTGGTTTGATACACAACAAAAAGCAATAAAATCAATGTAAAAACTCATTTAACGAAATAGTTTTGTTGTAAGCCCATTTCGTCCAAAATCTCCTTGGACTCGAAAATTTTGGGGTGTAAGTACTTGGGGTCCAAATTTTTAATTTTTTTTATCTTTGTCTAATATGGTTTGATACACAACCAAAAACAATAAAATCAATGTAAAAACTCATTTAACGAAATAGTTTTGTTGTAAGCCCATTTCGACCAAAATACTTAGGGTCCAAATTTTTAATTTTTTTATTTTTGTCTAATATGGTTTGTACCCAACAAAAAGCAATAAAATCAATGTAAAAACTCATTTAACGAAATAGTTTTGTTGTAGGCCCATTTTGTCCAAAATCTCCTTGGACTCGAAAATTTTGGGGAGTAAGTACTTGGGGTCCAAATTTTTAATTTTTTTTATTTTTGTCTAGTATGGTTTGATACACAACAAAAAGCAATAAAATCAATGTAAAAACTCATTTAACGAAATAGTTTTGTTGTAAGCCTATTCCGTCCAAAATCTCCTTGGACTCGAAAATTTTGGGGTGTACGTACTTGGGGTCAAAATTTTTAATTTTTTTATTTTTGTCTAATATGGTTGATACACAACCAAAAAAAAAATCAATGTTAAAACTCATTTAACGAAATAGTTTTGTTGTAAGCCCATTTCGTCCAAAATTTCCTTGGACTCGAAAATTTTGGGGTGTAAGTACTTGGGGTCCAAATTTTAAATTTTTTTATTTTAGTCTAATATGGTTTGTACACAACAAAAAGCAATAAAATCAATGTAAAAACTCATTTAACGAAATAGTTTTGTTGAAAGCCTATTTCTTCCAAAATCTCCTTGGACTCGAAAATTTTGGGGTGTAACTACTCGTGGTCCAAATTTTAAATTTTTTTATTTTTGTCTAATATGGTTTGTACACAACAAAAAGCAATAAAATCAATGTAAAAACTCATTTAACGAAATAGTTTTGTTGTAAGCCTATTTCATCCAAAATCTACTTGGGCTCGAAAATTTTGGGGTGTAACTACTTGGGGTCGAAATTTTAATTTTTTTTATTTTTGTCTAATATGGTTTGATACACAACCAAAAACAATAAAATCAATGTAAAAACTCATTTAACGAAATAGTTTTGTTGTAAGCCCATTTCGTCCAAAATCTCCTTGGACTCGAAAATTTTGGGGTGTAAGTACTTGGGGTCCAAATTTTTAATTTTTTTATTTTTGTCTAATATGGTTTGATACACAACAAAAAGCAATAAAATCAATGTAAAAACTCATTTAACGAAATAGTTTTGTTGTAAGCCTATTTCGTCCAAAATCTCATTTTACTCAAAAATTTTGGGGTGTAAGTACTTGGGGTCCAAATTATTATTTTTTTATTTTTGTCTAATATGGTTTGATACACAACCAAAAACAATAAAATCAATGTAAAAACTCATTTAACGAAATAGTTTTGTTGTAAGCCCATTTCGTCCAAAATTTTCTTGGACTCGAAAATTTTGGGGTGTAAGTACTTAGGGTCCAAATTTTTAATTTTTTTATTTTTGTCTAATATGGTTTGTACCCAACAAAAAGCAATAAAATCAATGTAAAAACTCATTTAACGAAATAGTTTTGTTGTAGGCCCATTTCGTCCAAAATCTCCTTGGACTCGAAAATTTTGGAGTGTAAGTACTTGGGGTCCAAATTTTTAATTTTTTTATTTTTGTCTAATATTGTTTGATACACAACAAAAAGCAATAAAATCAATGTAAAAACTCATTTAACGAAATAGTTTTGTTGTAAGCCTATTTCGTCCAAAATCTCCTTGGACTCGAAAATTTTGGGGTGTAAGTACTTGGGGTCAAAATTTTTAATTTTTTTATTTTTGTCTAATATGGTTGATACACAACCAAAAAAAAATAAAATCAATGTAAAAACTCATTTAACGAAATAGTTTTGTTGTAAGCCCATTTCGTCCAAAATTTTCTTGGACTCGAAAATTTTGGGGTGTAAGTACTTGGGGTCCAAATATTTAATTTTTTTATTTTTGTCTAATATGGTTTGTACACAACAAAAAGCAATAAAATCAATGTAAAAACTCATTTAACGAAATAGTTTTGTTGTAAGCCTATTTCTTCCAAAATCTCCTTGGACTCGAAAATTTTGGGGTGTAACTACTCGGGGTCCAAATTTTAAATTTTTTTATTTTTGTCTAATATGGTTTGTACACAACAAAAAGAAACAAAATCAATGTAAAAACTCATTTAACGAAATAGTTTTGTTGTAAGCCTATTTCGTCCAAAATCTCCTTGGGCTCGAAAAATTTGGGGTGTAACTACTTGGGGTCGAAATTTTAAATTTTTTTATTTTTGTCTAATATGGTTTGATACACAACCAAAAACCATAAAATCAATGTAAAAACTCATTTAACGAAATAGTTTTGTTGTAAGTTCATTTCGTCCAAAATCTCCTTGGACTCGAAAATTTTGGGGTGTAAGTACTTGGGGTCCAAATTTTTAATTTTTTTGTAAAAACTCATTTAACGAAATAGTTTTGTTGTAAGCCTATTTCATCTAAAATCTCATTTTACTCAAAAATTTTGGGGTGTAAGTACTTGGGGTCCAAATTTTAAATTTTTATATTTTTGTCTAATATGGTTTGATACACAACCAAAAGCAATAAAATCAATGTAAAAACTCATTTAACGAAATAGTTTTGTTGTAAGCCCATTTTGTCCAAAATCTACTTGGACTCGAAAATTTTGGAGTGTAAGTACTTAGGGTCCAAATTTTTAATTTTTTTATTTTTGTCTAATATGGTTTGATACACAACAAAAAGCAATAAAATCAACGTAAAAACTTGTTAAAAGCTGGCTACTGTCAACCTGCAGATTTTCACTAAGCACCTGCAGAGGCCTCCACGGTGATGTTTTGCCGGCTACGTTCTCAGCGGAGAAGTGCGAAGGTCGTGGGGTTTGAGGCATGCAGGGCTCCTGGCCTACACCGTGATTAACAGAAAGTTGGGGGGGAACGCAAATAATAATAAACCGAGTTCCGCCGAAATTCGTCGGCCGGAACCTGAGGAACGAACCAAATAATCAAAATAAATTAAAATAATAATAATAACGGTAGAGGTGCCTTGGTGCGCGCATCCATCCGAATTCAAACGGGATCAAGCCCTGGTTACGGAATTGGATGCGGGCACCAAGGGACCGCAAACACTAAACCGACACAGAGGGAGTCTCCGCTCCCATCACACCACACCGAAAAAATTTAATATTTCATTTTATTTTTAGAAAGAAAACACAAAAAAAAAAAATATTAAAACCCAACTTCCCACGAGAAAAGCAAAGATAAAGGGAGGGAACGAGAGAGAGAAGCGAGAGAGGACTGAGAGGAAGAAAGAAACAATGCGTATCGAGCGTGAACCCGCTGTGCGGCGCCCGATTACAAAATATAAATTTAAATTTAAAAATAAAAATGTAAAACAAATAAAAATAAAAATGAGCAAAAAAAATATAAAAAAAAATCGTACCTTAAAAAAAAATACTGTTGCGGCCTTGAGCGGCCGTCATGCCACAGGTGGCCTTGCCCCACCCGGACCGTTGCGGCTTTATGTGCCGATACCACACCGGTGATAGTGCGACCTTGAGCGGTCGGCCGTTGCGGGTCTTTTCCCCGATACCAACAATTCAAAACACGAGGGGCCGGTTGGGCACCCGTACGTTGCGGCCTTGTGCGGTTGGACGTTGCGAGGCCTTACCCCGATACCAATAATTCAAACCACGAGGGGCCGGTTGGCCACCCGTACGTTGCGACCTTGTGCGGTTGGATGTTGCGGGGCCTTTCCCCGATACCAATTACTCAAACCACGAGGGGCCGGTTGGCCACCCGTACGTTGCGACCTTGTGCGGTCGGATGTTGCGGGGCCTTTCCCCGATACCAATTACAGGACGAGGTACCGGTTTTCAACCCGTTAACAATATGGTACTCGTTACTTATAAGGTACCTTTGAAATTTGCAGAACCGTTGAAATTCTGGCACCTGTCAATACAACTGCATTTGCCCAATAATAACCAACTGCACCCGCACATATTGGCAGCATCCACAGAATATTCGAGACCCCTTTTTGAAGGAATGGGCGCGGAACCCGTAAAATCGTTTGCGGCTATATAACTTTTGTACAAAATAACTTTCAATTCCTCTAATTTCACAATTGTTTATCACTCCTTTCCATAAAAAAAATCAAAAAAAAAAACCATAGAAATCCAACAACTTGAATAAAATCAACAAAACAAAATCACTTTTGTAAATAATTAAGAACAATCAAGTAATTCTCACCAATATTGTTTTCTCTTTATTTTGATAAATTTTCTGCCAATTATTGAACACAATTTTCTTACTTTGTTAATATTTTATTATTTTGCATTTTACAAAAAAAAATTGTTTACAATGGCCAGATGCCACCAAAAACTTACTCGCTATCAAAATTTTAGTTTCTTTTCCAAAACTTGACTTGAAAAACAACCAAACACGGCTTAACAAAATTCAGACTCATCAAAAATCCAAACTCTAATGAATCAAACAAAAAAAAAATACGTACGCCGCACATACGACGCGCAAAACATTCCAGAAGAATTGTCTTTCTTCTCTGTTTCTCGTTTACATCAATTCGCATTGGTGTAAACGAGAGGCATATAAGAAAAACATTCTTATGGAATGTTTTGCTTGACACACACTCGATACGCATTGCTCTCTCTTTTCCAACATCTTTCTCACCCTCGCGCCACCTTACAAAAGGTACGTACAAAACAACATCCACAAAAGTGGGGACAACAACCGAGGTGAATAAAAATACCAACACTGAGCACACATGAAAGTGGAGGCACAAACCCAAAATAAAATACAAACAGCGCTTGTTACGATCATGTAATCGTAACAAACGTGGGAACGTCCCACACCCTGAGATGTCTCATTAGCCGGGCCTAAAACAAACATAGAGAGAAAACGATTATGCACGGATGTCTTTGACATGGTAAATACCCAATGATTTGCCATTCAAATCTTCGACGGAATAAGCAACCTGACCTACTTTACACGAAATAACCGCGGGTTTGAATTTTCCAGCTAATTTAGCAGAGAATTTGTTAGTCGCATCGCTTAAAACAAAAGATCGTACAAAGACGGGTTGGCCAACTCGAAAAGAACGCTTATTACTACGCAAGTTGTAATGTTGAGCTCCCTTTTCGTGTGCTACGCGTAAGTAATGTATAATACGATCTTTAAGAAGGTTCACTCGATCTGGCTTAGCCCATACCTGGACTTCGCTGGGATCATGTTCATCGAGTAACCGTCGCAATGAGTGATCCGAACCATATATCGACATATGTTGTCCGAACACGACATAATGAGGGGAATAATGTATCGAATCGTGTATGGCATTACGTAAAGCAGAGGCAATTTCTTGCAAATTTTTGTCCCACTGATTATGATCGTGATCGCTCAAATATGATCGAATGCTGGCAATTAGGGTTCGATTAACACGCTCGGATGCGCTACTTTGTGAGGTCCGCAGGACGTTCCATGCGCAATTCCATAGCAATTATAGGGTTAACCGCTAAAGTTTTTTTTCGATATTCAAATTGAATACGGCAATACCACCTTTTTATGATCACCACCTTTTTATGACATTGAAAAGAGGTAACCACTAATTGTGGTGGTAAACTAAAATTTTGGCGGTAACTAAAAAAAAATTGGGAGGACGAAGAAAAAAGTTAGGGCGAGGAGTCAAGTTTTGGGTCTCGAACGAGAACATCATTTTTATTATACCTAAAAATAAATATAAAAATAAAACAATAAATTTATTATATATATAAAACTTAATCGTTATAAAAGATTGAAGTACCGGTACCGCTAGTAAAAGTACGCGTTCGCGAAAGTGATGAGTTTTTTTTTGGTGATCGTGGTGATTGAATCGTTTGCGGTATTCTTTTTGTGCGAGATATAGAAATATCTATCAGACATATAAGTATTCCTAGTAGTTTTTGTAACAATTGATCGCAAAAAAATAAAGAAAAAAACGTTTAGTGAAAAGAAGGGGTGTTGGTCGTTTACGAGACATTTATTACCCTAATAAAAAAAAAAAAACCTTTACAAAAAAATTAAGCATATAAAATTTGTGCAATTTATCGCCTAACGGTAACTTTTCAACCCACGCAAAAATAATTGGTGAAAGCGCGGGAGTAGTACTTGTGTAATTATACGTTTTTTTTTATATGATTTACTTTAAGTACAGTATTTAAATGTGCATAACAAATCAGAAAAAAAAAATGTTAAAAAAAGGGGAGAAATGCATCAGTAAAGTGTAGTATAAGTTTGAGCCTTAAAAATAACAATTATAACTGTGTTTTTTTTTCCTTATATTTAAAATAAGTGGTCTAGTGGTTCAAGAGTTCCTCTATCATAATAATAATTATAACAGTGTAATACCAATAATAATTCTAATAATAATAAAACCATAAAAGAAATAAATAAAAATAAAGGAAATTGACTGTCGTAGAGATATTATAATAGTCGTACAGATAATATCATACATATAATACATATACTAATAATCGAGCACCAATCATATACTGATTCTGGCCGATGAATGTAATGAGTGTAAAGAACGTTTGTGCAGTTTTCTTAATGATAAACTATATTCTATATTAATTGAAATCCATTTAATTTGTTGATAATCATAATAATTATAATAATACTAAAATTCTATAATAAAACAATAAAGTAATAAAAATTCAAAAAAAAAAAAAAAAAAAAATATTTAAATTTAAAAATCCTAAGTATATGATATAAACCTCGAACGTTATATACATGGTATACCATCAACGGTGGCATCAATCAACATCCAGCTGTTTACGACAAAGTATTTAAGTACCATTTATTTATTATTTTTTTTTTATATACCTTTTATATACATTTACCTTATTATATTATATTATATTATTTATTAATTTATAAATCTGATCATATGTCTCCAGCTACCAAATTTTTATTAGTTTAATATTTTTTTTTTTGTTGTTCCTCTAAAAGTGCGAGATATATGATGAAGAATTATAAATCCTTTTAATGTTAAGTAAGATTACTGGTACCGTTAGCGAGCACATTAGTTTATAGTGTTACTTGTACACAATTGATTTCTGCGCTTTATTTTGTTTTGGCAATACAAACTAATTTTCGCTTAGAAGTAACTATAAATTGCACTTGTTTTATTCTATGGGTATTGTGGGATGGGTTTTTTTTTCGGTTCTTTCTTTATTTTCTTTCGAATGATTACATAAAATGAATTAAAGTGTGATTGAGATGAGGATGCGGCTGAGGTGAGTATACAGGTTAGGTAAGTCGTGTAGTTTATAGCTGGTTCCCCTCTTCCGTTGACGGTCAGCACAGATCTCGCTATGTTCTGGATTCCCCACCCCATCTGCTCCTGAGCCCTAGCCGGCGTAATCGACCGTTCCAGAACCTCTAGCGGGATAAATTCATCTGTTAATGAGTGGTGGACCTTGGTCACTCGGTGTTTTTATACCCACTAGTGCTGGTACCAGCACAATCTCATTACAGTGGCGCCCAACCTAATTTGGCAACACCTTTCCCAATTCCTACCTTCCTTCCTCTTCCTTTCTTCCTCCCTTTACTGATTTCTTTTGATTCCGCTGGTTGCTCTAATAAAGCATCCCAGGAGCTTCACTCCTCAACTACGACGATTATGAATACCGCCTCTATTATAATTAATTTTTCAATTTTCTTTTATTTTTATTTTTTTTGGTTTCGCTTATGCGGTTAATCGTTAACTTTCATTGGTCATTTATGACGAATTGGCGTATATCATGTTCATGTGAGGGTAATCGCAAATAGGCGTTACTGATTGATTTCATTATGTGTTATACATTTTTCGGGATTCTTATTTGCTTGGACACCTCACATGCTAACGCTCAACCAATGAATTTTTTTTTTTTTCTTAGAATTCGCAGCTTCATCTTAGTATTTAATTGATACAGCTGTTAGTTTTTTTTCTATTACGATACTTAATTAATTGATGAAATCACACCGCACTGATTCTGGCCATAACCGGCTTATCGATTTAGCGTTCGTACTGTGTGGTTTCGTAAATTCATTCAAACTTAACTTAATTGATTTCGTTACATTCTCGCGTTATATTCCTCTATTTTTTTTTCGAAGAGTTGATTTTAATGTTAGATAATCACGAATTATTACTTCCTTTCCCTTATCCTTTCCTTATACCAGCCGAGGCTACACGGCCTACAACATATACGACGACAACAAATTGTGTACTCATCTTAGTGCATCCTCTTCTCGCACTGTGACTTGTTTTTTTGTGAACTTGAATAATTATTATCATTAATTCAATTTTAGCGTTATAATATACCTACATATACATATATATATTCGTAATTGTTATATAATTTTTTTTGGGGTAATTTTTTTTGCAAGTTATTTTTCTAGTCGTTCCTACCAATTTCGATTCTTTTTGTGACGAATTTGTATGTCATGATAGTAGGTTGTTAAAACATAATTATAATAAGTATTTGTTAAAACATTTTCTTTATTTGATTCCGCGGATATTGATAAAGATATTTCTTTTTCTCCGCTCGCATTTTTTTTCGATTTAATTAATTAAAATTTAGCTTAATTCGAATATCGAAGGTATTCATCATGGAGGTAGGGCACAGCCAATATTTAGAACCAGATGAGTTCCGAATTGAGTGTGAAATTCGACAAATACAGGGGAATTTACAATCGCAAATAACTCAACTTAATGAGTGTCTCATAAAGGAAAAAGATGAACCAGCTCTGGCTCCATCCCGGTCTCACCGATTGGCCCTTAAATCTCCACGAAGGGAAGTGTCGGTTTGTTCCAAAATAATTAAAGAACTACAGGATTCGCTTCACGATAATTTAACAAAGGGTTCCACAAACATTGAATTTATTGCGTATTCATCCAGGCTGTATCATATACGCGGTCGGCTGGAACGCATATCCACTTCCAGAATTGTTCAGCTAGCAGCTGAAACATTGCTACAGGCTTGTCAATCACTTATTGATTTTCTTAGTGATGTTAAGAATGGTATTTCGGTGGATAGTTCCTTGACCGTACTGGAAGCTGTCCAGGTACAAGACCTTTCGGCTTCTGAGGACGAAAGCGATACCAGCTCCACGACACGTATGTCAAGACAAGACAACAAGAATGAAAGTGATAGTGTGGCGGAACTTAATAGAAAATTAGCACCACTAACCTTTCAATCTGATTTCGGTAACCAAGTGTCTGTCAGTCATACTATGGCGTCTTCATCGCAAACATTACCCAGAGTTCCTATGTCCACGGATGTTAACGTGCAATTTAGTAATGCACCTATTTCATCAGCTATGAAAATCAGCGAGTCACATCTTTACCCTACCCCGAGAGTAAGGTTTGAAGAAAATCTACTGGTGCCGCCAGTTACAAACCCCAATGAATTAACTATGAATAGAAAACCGACGTATCCGCCCTATCAATCTACTGAAAGCTATCGGTCACAAAATCCCGGGCATTCAAATATGCAACAATTTTATTATACTAATGTACGTGTTCCGAGTGTTCCTAATTATACCACTACCGATAGCAATCTTCTCCAACAACAAGGTGGTCAATTTCAACAGTGGGATCAGATAATGATGTCAGAGGCAAGAGCGCATTCTTCTTTTATTGGAGTACAGCCCCCTCAATTTAACATTCAAGGTGCTCAAGCTATGCCGCACCAACCGTTGAACATGGATGGCGTCAACGCGTTTACCACTAATATTAAAACTCAGTCCCCTAATTCTACACCTGTCGCCAAATGGGGTATATCTTTTGACGGGTCAGCAGCTGGATTAGCGGTCGAAAAGTTTTTGTTTCGCGTAGAGCATCTAGCCCGGACAAATAACATTCCCTGGCAACAACTGCTTAACGATATGCCAGTACTGTTAAAAGGCATCGCCAGCGAGCACTATTGGTTAATACTGGAACGTCATCCTGGTTGTGATTGGGAACTCCTTCGGAGTTCATTCTTGCATCGCTTCCAGGATAGGCGGTCGGATGTGGATGTCATGCGGTTGATTGATGCTCGAAAACAGCAACCAAGAGAAACATTTGTGGAGTTTTACTATAGCATCTTAAAACTAGCCCTTCCATTAAGAGTTCCACTCTCTGAGCTCCAGACTTTGGAGATCTTAAAGAAGAATATGCGGACGGGTTTACAAGTCCACCTTGCCGGCCGGCAATATTCGTCGATAGCCGAACTAGTGAGTACCTGCGTAGCCACGGAGGATACATGGCGCATGGTGGGAGTAGTACCAGAACAAACCATGCAACGACGTTTCCTTCCTTCACCCCGAATGAATGAAATCGTAGGAGCAGTGAACCTTAACGGAGAGCTGCGCTATTACTCGGTTAATCCTGTAATCCCGATTGCAACGCCTGATGCTTCTCAACCACTAGCTTTTCAACGACCACCAGAATCACATTACCCCCAGATAGACGCATTTCACTCAACGTTCGTTAACGTTCCAACGCCTTCAAGTTTACCGCGGAAGTCTTCCGTACTGGTTTGTTGGAATTGTCAAAAATCTGGGCATTTGTATACCGACTGCGATCTAGTTCGGTCACATATATTCTGTTACGGATGTGGGGCACCTGAAGTATTAAAACCACACTGTTTTCAGTGCAACAGGATGTCGACGTCGGTAAACTCCACGACGGGGACGATGGGGTCAACTCGTCCACCTTCGAAAATTTTTCAAAGACCACCTCCACACACTTCGACGTCAGTCGCTCAACTCCCACAGTCGGATCCCCAGTAGTTAATTCGACTAAGTCCCAAACCAACATTCTAAACTATATTAAACGCCAGAAATATCGATCCACCAAATACTTTAGAAATCGTCGTGAAATGTACCGAAATATTAGTAAAACCAAATTTTGCGATTCCATTAAGCTTCTCGATGATAATCGACCGTATGCGGTGGTCAATATTAATGACATCGATGTGCAAGGTTTACTCGATAGCGGGGCGAATATTTCGGCATTAGGCAAAGACTCCATTAAATTCATTCAGGACCATCAACTTCCACTTCATCCTATTTCCGCAGTAGTCCAGATAGCTAACGGATCTCCTCTTCAGATACAGGGGTTCGTAAATGCCAGTATTCGGTATAATGATAAGACTCATGTCATGAAGCTTTTCATTGTTCCGAGTCTGGAGCAGAAATTGTATCTGGGATATGATTTCTTTAAGTTATTTGGATTACAAATATCCGTTATCTCTTCCTGCCATACTGACCTATCCTTTCCCTCTCAAAACCTCAACCCTACCGATGATAATCGACATCAGCTCTCCGTGGACCAGCGTGAACGGTTACAAACAGTCATTGATTGCTTTCCTAGCTTCGAGCGATCTGGACTTGGTCGAACCAACCTGGTACAACACACGATCGATATTGGAGATGCTTTACCCATTAAACAGCGACACTACGCAGTCTCTCCTGCAATTCAACAACTGATGTATGACGAGTTCGATCGAATGATTGCAAATGATGTAATTGAAGAGAGTCACAGTGCGTGGAGCTCACCAATGGCGATCGTCAAAAAGAAAAATGGGAATGTTCGACTTTGTTTAGATGCGCGCAAGCTAAACAATGTTACAAAGAAAGATGCGTTTCCGTTACCGCTGATCGACGGATTGTTGAGTCGCTTGGATCGTACTCGTTTTATTTCGAGCCTGGATCTAAAGGATGCCTTTTGGCAAATTCCCTTGGACCCAGGTTCGAAAGAAGTAACGGCGTTTACTGTCCCGGGACGCCCTTTATATCATTTTAAGGTAATGCCTTTCGGCCTGTGTAATGCGCCTCAGACCTTGTGTCGATTGATGTCTCGAGTCATTCCTCATCACTTACAAGAAAAGGTATTCGTGTATCTTGATGATTTGTTAATTACAACAGCTAGTTTTGATGAACATTTGTCGTTGCTGCAGGATGTCGCTGAAAGGTTGACAAAAGCTGGGCTAACGATAAATATCCAAAAAAGCAAATTTGTACTGAAAGAGATAGAATACCTAGGATATGTGATTGGTGAGGAGGGCTTGAGACCTAATCCAGATAAGGTCGAGGCCATTATGAAGTTCCCGACGCCGAAAAATGTACGGCAAATACGAAGGTTCCTTGGCGTTGCGGGGTGGTACCGTCGTTTCATTAACGGGTACTCCTCATTATCATCTCCATTAACTTCCCTCCTTAAGAAAAATCAAAAATTCCGCTGGTCCGATGAAGCTGAATCAGCATTTACAAAACTCAAACAGTCTTTAGTTTCCGCTCCAGTACTGACCACACCAAACTTTAAAGAACGCTTTTTCATTCAATGCGATGCCAGTTCAACGGGTATAGGAGCAGTACTGTTTCAACGAGATAAAGATGGACACGACAAACCGATAGCCTACATGTCGAGAAAGCTAAATTCTGCGCAACGCAATTATTCGGTCACAGAGCAAGAGTGTTTGGCGGCTATCGAGGCTATTAAAAAGTTCCGATCATACGTAGAGGGCTTACCTTTTACGGTGATTACCGATCACGCGAGCTTAAAGTGGCTCATGTCTTTGAAGGATGCATCCGGAAGATTGGCCCGCTGGAGCTTAAAACTGCAAGGTTTCAATTTTGAAATTGAATATCGAAAAGGCTCGCAAAATGCAGTCCCGGATGCGCTTTCAAGACTTGAGATGGAATCTTTAGACATACACCACCTTCCAAAAATCGATTCGCCATTATATGTGGACCAAAATTCTCCAGCTTTCCTTGATCCCTCGTACTCTCAGTTAGTCCAGTCCTTACAACAATCAAATAAGCCAATTAACCTATTCACCGAACAAAACCTCATTTACATTAACCCTTATCCTAATAAACAGAGCCTTCCGGATATTCCCTCCTATAAACTCCTGATTCCTGAATCCCTTCGACCTGCAATCCTTACCGCTTCCCATTGTCCTCCAACAGCCGCCCATCTAGGAATTGAGAAAACAGCAGAGCTCATCCAGCGATATTACTACTGGCCCTCTGTCGTATCTGATGTAGCGCAATTTGTTAATTCCTGCGATGAGTGCAAATGTAATAAAGCCTCTAACAAAATTTCCAAACCACCCCTCGGTTCCCTTCCCATGACGTTTCGGCCTTTTCAACGCGTATATCTCGATTTCCTGGGACCCTATCCACGCACCAAAGCTGGTAAGTGTGCAAGTTCCTGGAGGTTGAGATCTTTTTAATGTTTGGGGTTCCGGAGGTTATCTTTACCGATAACGGTCGGCAATTCGAATCACTTCAACTCCGACGTTTATGCGAAAGATATGGGGTCCAACATATGTTTACTGCGAAATATTCCCCGCAGGGTAACGCCTCAGAACGCGTTAATCGTACCTTGCTGGCCTCCTTGCGAGCGTATATAAAACAAGACCATCGTGTTTGGGACACAAATCTTCCTGCTGTAACGCACGCTCTTCGCAATTCCGTTCATGTATCCTCCAAATATTCTCCACACTTCCTTGTGTTTGGACAGCATGCTATCTTGCATGGTTCAGTGTATCCAATATTACGGCAGGCCACTCAATTTGGTGGAAATTATTTGCTCAGCTCTGAGAAACCCGACTACCTACACCAAGTATTCGCTGATGTACAGCGCAATTTATCGCAATCCGCAGATAATGCCAAAAGGCGTTATAACTTACGAACGCGGCAAACTAAAATTCAAGTAGGACAATGGGTGTATGTCCGGAATTTTAAGCAAAGCAGTGCTATTGATAAGTTTGCAGCAAAACTAGCACCTAAATACATAAAGTGTGTAGTTACGAAATTGATAGGTAATGTGTCGTGTGAAGTGGCAGATGAAAATGGTAGTCCCATGGGAATATACCACTTCAAAGACATTAACGTGTAATAGGAACCGTACACTGAAAATTCCAAATGAGGTGTTATCGTTATTAATTTCCTTGCCCGGCTTGTGAGACCCATCAACAGGGTGTGAGTCGTCCCCACAATTGTTACGTCCGCAGGACGTTCCATGCGCAATTCCATAGCAATTATAGGGTTAACCGCTAAAGTTTTTTTTCGATATTCAAATTGAATACGGCAATACCACCTTTTTATGATCACCACCTTTTTATGACATTGAAAAGAGGTAACCACTAATTGTGGTGGTAAACTAAAATTTTGGCGGTAACGAAAAAAAAATTGGGAGGACGAAGAAAAAAGTTAGGGCGAGGAGTCAAGTTTTGGGTCTCGAACGAGAACATCATTTTTATTATACCTAAAAATAAATATAAAAATAAAACAATAAATTTATTATATATATAAAACTTAATCGTTATAAAAGATTGAAGTACCGGTACCGCTAGTAAAAGTACGCGTTCGCGAAAGTGATGAGTTTTTTTTTGGTGATCGTGGTGATTGAATCGTTTGCGGTATTCTTTTTGTGCGAGATATAGAAATATCTATCAGACATATAAGTATTCCTAGTAGTTTTTGTAACAATTGATCGCAAAAAAATAAAGAAAAAAACGTTTAGTGAAAAGAAGGGGTGTTGGTCGTTTACGAGACATTTATTACCCTAATAAAAAAAAAAAAAACCTTTACAAAAAAATTAAGCATATAAAATTTGTGTAATTTATCGCCTAACGGTATCTTTTCAACCCACGCAAAAATAATTGGTGAAAGCGCGGGAGTAGTACTTGTGTAATTATACGTTTTTTTTTATATGATTTACTTTAAGTACAGTATTTAAATGTGCATAACAAATCAGAAAAAAAAATGTTAAAAAAAGGGGAGAAATGCATCAGTAAAGTGTAGTATAAGTTTGAGCCTTAAAAATAACAATTATAACTGTGTTTTTTTTTCCTTATATTTAAAATAAGTGGTCTAGTGGTTCAAGAGTTCCTCTATCATAATAATAATTATAACAGTGTAATACCAATAATAATTCTAATAATAATAAAACCATAAAAGAAATAAATAAAAATAAAGGAAATTGACTGTCGTAGAGATATTATAATAGTCGTACAGATAATATCATACATATAATACATATACTAATAATCGAGCACCAATCATATACTGATTCTGGCCGATGAATGTAATGAGTGTAAAGAACGTTTGTGCAGTTTTCTTAATGATAAACTATATTCTATATTAATTGAAATCCATTTAATTTGGTGATAATCATAATAATTATAATAATACTAAAATTCTATAATAAAACAATAAAGTAATAAAAATTCAAAAAAAAAAAAAAAAAAAAAATATTTAAATTTAAAAATCCTAAGTATATGATATAAACCTCGAACGTTATATACATGGTATACCATCAACGGTGGCATCAATCAACATCCAGCTGTTTACGACAAAGTATTTAAGTACCATTTATTTATTATTTTTTTTTTATATACCTTTTATATACATTTACCTTATTATATTATATTATATTATTTATTAATTTATAAATCTGATCATATGTCTCCAGCTACCAAATTTTTATTAGTTTAATATTTTTTTTTTTGTTGTTCCTCTAAAAGTGCGAGATATATGATGAAGAATTATAAATCCTTTTAATGTTAAGTAAGATTACTGGTACCGTTAGCGAGCACATTAGTTTATAGTGTTACTTGTACACAATTGATTTCTGCGCTTTATTTTGTTTTGGCAATACAAACTAATTTTCGCTTAGAAGTAACTATAAATTGCACTTGTTTTATTCTATGGGTATTGTGGGATGGGTTTTTTTTTTCGGTTCTTTCTTTATTTTCTTTCGAATGATTACATAAAATGAATTAAAGTGTGATTGAGATGAGGATGCGGCTGAGGTGAGTATACAGGTTAGGTAAGTCGTGTAGTTTATAGCTGGTTCCCCTCTTCCGTTGACGGTCAGCACAGATCTCGCTATGTTCTGGATTCCCCACCCCATCTGCTCCTGAGCCCTAGCCGGCGTAATCGACCGTTCCAGAACCTCTAGCGGGATAAATTCATCTGTTAATGAGTGGTGGACCTTGGTCACTCGGTGTTTTTATACCCACTAGTGCTGGTACCAGCACAATCTCATTACAACTTTGAGGCGAATACAAAGGCGTTCGGATGTGCGTTACGCCGTACTTAGCTAACAAGTCTTTAAATAGATAAAAAGGTGAACTGCTTCCCATTGTCGGACGTGATTATTTTGGGAACCGAGAACAAAAGAAATATTTCGTTTTCTAAGAATCGACACAGCAAAAGAGCATACGCTTCCCGTAGAGGTTTTACAACGACAAATTTCGAGTAATGATCCAAGATGATAACGATGCAGGTATTACCGAGTTTCGAACGTGGATACGGACCCAAAAAATCAACATACAATTTTTGGAACGGGCGAGTTGACGTGACCTGAGCTCCCATGGCTGGTTGCATAGAGAAATTAACAGCTTTGTTCATTTTACATTTAGTGCAGCTAGCGACGTATTGTTTGACTTGTTTTGCCTTTTGAGGCCAGTAAAATTGACGCTGAAGGCGCTCGAGAGTTTTGCTGCCGCCTAAATGTGCTGAAGTGGGAGGGACGTGAGCCTGTTCGATTAGTGATTGGGTCAAGCTATTCGGAATAACTAATTTCCAGTTCGAAAGGTCGGTATCCGTATATTTAAAACCAAACGAAGGGGATATTAATAGTTTATCATCTTGAATCTTGTAGTTGTGCGAACAATCTTTTAAGCTACGAATTTTCGCGATCTGATTGACGTAATCTGGATCTTGGAACGCAACCGAATTTTGATCAACGTGTAGAATGGGGACTGCCGAAGGTACTAACGCATTCACGGAAGGGTCGATATTTTTACTCGACAAGACTGGATCTTCAAATTGGGCACCAGAATCAGGCGTGCTCTTACTTTCAGAATCATCCTCACAAAGAGCGGATTCATCCGGAAAAGCTCGAGACAACGCATCAGGTACAATGTTAACTGAACCTTTTCGGTATCCAATCTGAAAATCCAGCGCTTGGAGTTTAAGACTCCATCTCGCCAAACGTCCGGAGAGGTCTTTTTGACTAATTAGCCAGCGTAAACTGGAATGGTTGGTATAAATGAAGAACGGATAGCCTTCCACGTAAGGACGGAATTTTCGCACGCTGAGGACGGCATCACCGAGTAGTTTCGCTGCGCCGCATTGAGCTTATGTGAATAAAACTCAATGGGCCGCTCCACTTCCTCGGTGTCCACCTGAAATAAGACACTACCGACCCCAACGGCACTGGCATCACACTGAATAAAAAAGGGTTTTGTATAATCAGGATGCGTCAAAACTGGGGCAGTTGACAAGGCGGTTTTGAGAGCGTTAAAAGAAGAATCAGCAGCTGCAGACCAACATATTTTAGTTTTTTTACCAGTAAGATCGGTGAGAGAAGAAGCTAAAGAGGCGAAATTCGGAATAAAGCGACGGTACCATCCGCACATTCCCAGAAAACGTCTAATCTGTTTAGTCGTTTTCGGAATAGGGTACTCCAGAATAGCTTTACATTTATCTGGGTTTGTACGGAGGCAGTTATCACCCACAATATAACCTAAATAGTCGACTTCTTTCAACACAAACTTACTTTTCGTCAAATTGATTGTTAGACGTGCATCCGTCAGACATCCAGCAACCTGTTGTAGTAACTCGAAGTGTTCGGCCAGGGTGGAGGATGTGACCAGAAGGTCATCGAGGTACACAAAGACCTTATCGTGTAGCTGGTACGGGATCACGCGGTGCATTAAGCGACAAAGCGTCTGTGGGGCGTTGCACAAGCCAAACGGCATCACCTTGAACTGATACAAGGGCCGTCCAGGAACCGTAAACGCTGTTTTATCGCGGGATGCTGGGTCGAGTGGGATCTGCCAAAAGGCATCCTTCAAATCAATCGCCGAAATGAATCGGGTGTGTCCCAAACGACCCAACAATCCGTTGATTATGGGCAGTGGATACGCATCCTTGACGGTGGCCTTGTTCAGTTCTCTAGCATCCAAGCACAAACGAACTTTGCCTTACGCACCAACGTGACCGGTGAACACCAGGAACTTTGTGACTCCTCGATGACCCCCAAAGACAACATCCTATCCAACTCGGCATACATGAGTTTCTGGATAGCTGGGGATACGGAATAAAAACGTTGTTTGACTGGCTTTGCGGAACCGACATCGATCATATGAGTGATGAGGGATGTGCGGCCCAAACCTAAAATATCGCTGCTCGGGAAATATTCGCGGATTAGATCCAATTTACGACGATCATCAGATGTTAAAATATGAAATTTGGGTGTGTTGGTAGTTTCACCTAATTCGTCCGAATTACCTAACGCGGAGATTTTTGGGGAAATTCCAAAACGATTCCAAAAATCGATACCCAAATCAAGCGGTTGTTCTAATGATGGGACAACATGAAAATTCATGGTTTGGGTAATTCTATTAAACTCGACGTTAGCTCGTATGTAACCAAATACTCGTTGGACTTGACCACTCGCGGTAGTTATCGTGGATGGAAAATTATGGAACTCTACGAATGGATTCGACAAGATTTTCTCCGCTCCATTCCCGAGAACACTGACACTCGCCCCGCTGTCGAGAAGACCCTTAAAAGGGATCTTATTTATAAAGACCTAGGCGTAAGGCCGAGTGTCACTACCCTTGGAGAACAAAACGGAGGAAATCACGTCGTTTCTCATTGTAGTGCGGTGGTTCCAATATTTCTTGGAACGATCTAACTTAGCTAACGACGGAGAATTATAGAAAAACTTAAGAGCGACAGGAAGGGAAGGGGAATTTGGTAGGGAAGAAGGATCGGGAAGGGAATCATTACTGGCAGACGAGTTTACTTCTTCATCGGATTCGACGGGGAGCGGAGTTCCGCGTTTGTGTTGCTTGCTGCATTCTTCTGGATCAGTTTGAGTGGCTCTATCCTCTGTCCTATCAGCAGTCTGGGTGGAGGTAGATTTGATCTCGGTACACTCCGTCTGAATGGCCGTTGTGGTTGCGACAATTTTACCGTAATTTGATTGTTGTTTACCAACTGATCTCGAGCTGTCTGCTGGGACTTGTCCGCCAGGACGTCTCGCCACTGCCGATGGAAACCTGCTCCCCGTGTGAATTGCGGATACTGAGTTATCAGGTAGTACATCAGTAACGGAGTAATTCTCGTACGAGTCATACGCTCCAGCATCATCATACGGACTGCCTGATGACTCATTGATCACGCGTCGTGGATGGATTGCAGGATCCGCCGGAGCTTTGATCCGCCTGAAAGACTCCTCCCAAGCAGAACAGCTTTTGATCAGCTCGTTGATGCTGCTAAACTGACGATCGGTAAGATGGTACTGCAGTTCTGGCTTCATGTTCGCCATTAATATTTCGATGAGCTCCTCGTCCGAGTACGGGGTACGACATTGTAACGATAAACTCCACACTTGGTCGTAGAAATTCGTAAAACTTTCGTCGGGTCGTTGTTTGCGTGCCTCGACGGTTCGCCGGATTTCGTAATTGGTGCGACGGTCTTTAAAACGCTCGATGATACCGCTTCGTAGATCTGTCCAGGTAGCGTTCGGATTATGTTTGCGAAATGTCCAATACCACTGTAAGGCGATATCTTCCAGGATGGTATGTAGCTCGAATAACAAGGTTTGGTCGGACAATCCGCGAGACGAAGCGATGGTGTCTACCTGAAACAGGAACATGTCGATCGTGGTTCCCGCCGGGTCTCCTGTGTAATTTAGTCCGCTTTCCGATAATAAGGGTCCATCGATAAAGTTTTGCTCCCAATCGTCTTGCTCTAGTATTGTTAGGTCCATTTTGGATGATGACAGGATAGAGGGATAAGCTGGCTCGATTTAATTTGGCAAAGAAAATTAGACTCGAAGTATGCAATCTTTATTAAATTTTTCAATAATGTACAAAAAAAATTAATTCAATTAGTTTTAAATGAAACTGAAGGTTTCAAATAAAATAGTTCGGAATAATTCCACAAACACAGTAACAAAAAAAAAGAAATATAGAGAAAAATAAAAAATATAAATATTAAATATAAATGAAATAATAATAAGAAATTTGGTACTAGAGATGAAGCCGCGATCCACTAGAAACCTGAGGCCCGCAATCCCCAAATTTAACGACGGGATATTTGACGAGAAACCCTCGAAAGCGGTGTCTTATCGTAACCTTCCTTTGGAGGGGCTCGTTAAAAAACATTTTAAATATCCAAAAATAAAAAAAAATAATAATAATAATAATAACGCGAAAATCAAACTACCAACACACCCAATAGTACGCCGATAGTGAAATAATACAGCTAAATAATAATATAACAATATAATTAGAAAAATAAAAGAAAAAAGGAAGGAATGGATACCTTGTAGTGGTTTGCGGGGTCCGTATTCCCACGATTGTTTTAACACGGAGAGGACGAGATACCCCCCAAAGTGGCGCTTTTCAACCTACTTTGGAGGGGCTCGTTGAAATTTGAAACAATACGAAAACCAAAAATACAAAAAAAATCCCAAGACTACCAACACACCCAAGGGTATGCAGGCAGAATAAAATAAATTCAAAAGAAAAGAAAAACGATGCGAATGAAAAAAAAATAAAATAAAGTACTAAATGTACCCGCGGGTTCCAATACAATCCATATACGAAATCAACGCAACCAAAATCAAAAATATCAAAATATCATAAGTATCGAAATATCAAAAAAAATCAAATCAAATAAAATCAAAAATATCAAAATATCAAAAAAAAATCAATTAAACATATCAAAAATAAATTTGTATACAATCAACAAAACGGCTGGTATGATGAGGGAGAGGGAGATCCCACTCCGCGTCGGCTAAATAATAAAAATAAAAAAAAACAATAATAATAATATAATAATAAAGTGTTCCGTTCCTCAAATTTCGGTCGAGAAACTTCGGGGAAGGGAAGAAATGAAGCTATGCTAAACTCCAGACAAATGACATCCGAGCTCCACCACAATCGAACACCACATAGTGGAAATGGGAAAGAGCTCGGAAATCGGATGTCTGAAGAATAGGGGTATGACACCCCCATCTACGCGCAATCAAACAGCCCGTGCTGGTTGCGATCGCAGAGGGGGAATGTCAACCGGGAAACTGGCTTTGGTGTGCGCGTCCAGGCGAAGTCAAACAGAGCAGAACACTGGTTTCGGCGCTGGACACGCACGCCAAAGGGAGTGAAGCTACAAATCATAAAAAAAATCAAAAAATTTAAAATTCGCGACAATTTGGGCGCCACTGTTACAGGCTGGCTACTGCCAACCTGCAGATTTTCACTAAGCACCTGCAGAGGCCTCCACGGTGATGTTTTGCCGGCTACGTTCTCAGCGGAGAAGTGCAAAGGTCGTGGGGTTTGAGGCATGCAGGGCTCCTGGCCTACACCGTGATTAACAGAAAGTTGGGGGGGAACGCAAATAATAATAAACCGAGTTCCGCCGAAATTCGTCGGCCGGAACCTGAGGAACGAACCAAATAATCAAAATAAATTAAAATAATAATAATAACGGTAGAGGTGCCTTGGTGCGCGCATCCATCCGAATTCAAACGGGATCAAGCCCTGGTTACGGAATTGGATGCGGGCACCAAGGGACCGCAAACACTAAACCGACACAGAGGGAGTCTCCGCTCCCATCACACTACACCGAAAAAATTTAATATTTCATTTTATTTTTAGAAAGAAAACACAAAAAAAAAAAAAAATATTAAAACCCAACTTCCCACGAGAAAAGCAAAGATAAAGGGAGGGAACGAGAGAGAGAAGCGAGAGAGGACTGAGAGAGAGAAAGAAACAATGCGTATCGAGCGTGAACCCGCTGTGCGGCGCCCGATTACAAAATATAAATTTAAATTTAAAAATAAAAATGTAAAACAAATAAAAATAAAAATGAGCAAAAAAAATATTAAAAAAAAAATCGTACCTTAAAAAAAAATACTGTTGCGGCCTTGAGCGGCCGTCATGCCACAGGTGGCCTTGCCCCACCCGGACCGTTGCGGCTTTATGTGCCGATACCACACCGGTGATAGTGCGACCTTGAGCGGTCGGCCGTTGCGGGTCTTTTCCCCGATACCAATAATTCAAAACACGAGGGGCCGGTTGGCCACCCGTACGTTGCGGCCTTGTGCGGTCGGACGTTGCGGGGCCTTACCCCGATACCAATAATTCAAACCACGAGGGGCCGGTTGGCCACCCGTACGTTGCGACCTTGTGCGGTTGGATGTTGCGGGGCCTTTCCCCGATACCAATTACTCAAACCACGAGGGGCCGGTTGGCCACCCGTACGTTGCGACCTTGTGCGGTCGGATGTTGCGGGGCCTTTCCCCGATACCAATTACAGGACGAGGTACCGGTTTTCAACCCGTTAACAATATGGTACTCGTTACTTATAAGGTACCTTTGAAATTTGCAGAACCGTTGAAATTCTGGCACCTGTCAATACAACTGCATTTGCCCAATAATAACCAACTGCACCCGTTGATATTGGCAGCATCCACAGAATATTCGAGACCTCTTTTTGAAGGAATGGGCGCGGAACCCGTAAAATCGTTTGCGGCTATATAACTTTTGTACAAAATAACTTTCAATTCCTCTAATTTCACAATTGTTTATCACTCCTTTCCATAAAAAAATCAAAAAAAAAAAATCCATAGAAATCCAACAACTTGAATAAAATCAACAAAACAAAATCAGTTTTGTAAATAATTAAGAACAATCAAGTAATTTTCACCAATATTATTTTCTCTTTATTTTGATAAATTTTCTGCCAATTATTGAACACAATTTTCTTACTTTGTTAATATTTTATTATTTTGCATTTTACAAAAAAAAATTGTTTACAATGGCCAGATGCCACCAAAAACTTACTCGCTATCAAAATTTTAGTTTCTTTTCCAAAACTTGACTTGAAAAACAACCAAACACGGCTTAACAAAATTCAGACTCATCAAAAATCCAAACTCTAATGAATCAAACAAAAAAAAAATTCGTACGCCGCACATACGACGCGCAAAACATTCCAGAAGAATTGTCTTTCTTCTCTGTTTCTCGTTTACATCAATTCGCATTGGTGTAAACGAGAGGCATATAAGAAAAACATTCTTATGGAATGTTTTGCTTGACACACACTCGATACGCATTGCTCTCTCTTTTCCAATATCTTTCTCACCCTCGCGCCACCTTACAAAAGGTACGTACAAAACAACATCCACAAAAGTGGGGACAACAACCGAGGTGAATAAAAATACCAACACTGAGCACACATGAAAGTGGAGAAACAAACCCAAAATAAAATACAAACAGCGCTTGTTACGATCATGTAATCGTAACAAACTCATTTAACGAAATAGTTTTGTTGTAAGCCTATTTTGTCCAAAATCTCCTTGGACTCGAAAATTTTGGAGTGTAAGTACTTGGGGTCCAAATTTTTAATTTTTTTATTTTTGTCTAATATGGTTTGATACACAACAAAAAGCAATAAAATCAATGTAAAAACTCATTTAACGAAATAGTTTTGTTGTAAGCCCATTTCGTCCAAAATCTCCTTGGACTCGAACATTTTGGGGTGTAAGTACTTGGGATCCAATTTTTAAATTGTTTTATTTTTGTCTAATATGGTTTGATACACAACCAAAAACAATAAAATCAATGTAAAAACTCATTTAACGAAATAGTTTTGTTCTAAGCCTATTTCGTCCAAAATCTCCTTGGACTCGAAAATTTTGGGGTGTAAGTACTTGGGGTCCAAATTTTTAATTTTTTTATTTTTTTCTAATATGGTTTGATACACAACCAAAAACAATAAAATCAATGTAAAAACTGGTGTAACGAAATAGTTTTGTTGTAAGCCCATTTCGTCCAAAATCTCCTTGGACTCGAAAATTTTGGGGTGTAAGTACTTGGGGTCCAAATTATTAATTTTTTTATTTTTGTCTAATATGGTTCAATACACAACAAAAAACCATAAAATCAATGTAAAAACTCATTTAACGAAATAGTTTTGTTGTAAGCCCATTTCGTCCAAAATCTCCTTGGACTCGAAAATTTTGGGGTGTAAGTACTTGGGGTCTAAATTTTAAATTTTTTTTTTTTGTCTAATATAGTTTGATACACAACAAAAAACAATAAAATCAATGTAAAAACTCATTTAACGAAATAGTTTTGTTGTAAGCCCATTTTGTCCAAAATTTACTTGGACTCGAAAATTTTGGAGTGTAAGTACTTGGGGTCCAAATTTTTAATTTTTTTATTTTAGTCTAATGTGGTTTGATACACAACAAAAAGCAATAAAATCAATGTAAAAACTCATTTAACGAAATAGTTTTGTTGTAAGCCCATTTCGTCCAAAATTTAGTTGGACTCGAAAATTTTGGAGTGTAAGTACTTGGGGTCCAAATTTTTAATTTTTTTATTTTAGTCTAATGTGGTTTGATACACAACAAAAAGCAATAAAATCAATGTGAAAACTCATTTAACGAAATAGTTTTGTTGTAAGCCCATTTCGTCCAAAATCTCCTTGGACTCGAAAATTTTGGGGTGTAAGTACTTGGGGTCCAAATTTTTATTTTTTTTTATTTTTGTCTAATATGGTTTGATACACAACCAAAAACAATTAAATCAATGTAAAAACTCATTTAACGAAATAGTTTTGTTGTAAGCCCATTTCGTCCAAAATCTCCTTGGACTCGAAAATTTTGGGGTGTAAGTACTTATGGTCCAAATTTTTAATTTTTTTATTTTTGTCTAATATGGTTTGATACACAACCAAAAGCAATAAAATCAATGTAAAAACTCATTTAACGAAATAGTTTTGTTGTAAGCCCATTTTGTCCAAAATCTACTTGGACTCGAAAATTTTGGGGTGTAAGTACTTGGGGTCCAAATTTTTAATTTTTTTATTTTAGTCTAATGTGGTTTGATACACAACAAAAAGCAATAAAATTAATGTAAAATTTCATTTAACGAAATAGTTTTGTTGTAAGCCCATTTCGTCCAAAATCTCCTTGGACTCGAAAATTTTGGGGTCTAAGTACTTGGGGTCCAAATTTTTAATTTTTTTATTTTAGTCTAATATGGTTTGATACACAACTGTATAGTTGAAATAGTTTTGTTGTAAGCCTATTTTGTCCAAAATCTCCTTGGACTCGAAAATTTTGGAGTGTAAGTACTTGGGGTCCAAATTTTTAATTTTTTTATTTTTGTCTAATATGGTTTGATACACAACCAAAAGCAATAAAATCAATGTAAAAACTCATTTAACGAAATAGTTTTGTTGTAAGCCCATTTCGTCCAAAATCTCCTTGGACTCGAACATTTTGTGGTGTAAGTACTTGGGATCCAATTTTTAAATTGTTTTATTTTTGTCTAATATGGTTTGATACACAACCAAAAACAATAAAATCAATGTAAAAACTCATTTTACAAAATAGTTTTGTTCTAAGCCTATTTCGTCCAAAATCTCCTTGGACTCGAAAATTTTGGGATGTAAGTACTTGGGGTCCAAATTTTTAATTTTTTTATTTTTTTCTAATATGGTTTGATACACAACCAAAAACAATAAAATCAATGTAAAAACTGGTGTAACGAAATAGTTTTGTTGTAAGCCCATTTCGTCCAAAATCTCCTTGAACTCGAAAATTTTGGGGTCTAAGTACTTGGGGTCCAAATTATTAATTATTTTGTTTTTGTCTAATATGGTTCGATACACAACAAAAAACCATAAAATCAATGTAAAAACTCATTTAACGAAATAGTTTTGTTGTAAGCCCATTTCGTCCAAAATCTCCTTGGACTCGAAAATTTTGGGGTGTAAGTACTTGGGGTCTAAATTTTTAATTTTTTTATTTTTGTCTAATATATTTTGATACACAACAAAAAACAATAAAATCAATGTAAAAACTGATTTAACGAAATAGTTTTGTTGTAAGCCCATTTCTTCCAAAATTTACTTGGACTCGAAAATTTTGGAGTGTAAGTACTTGGGGTCCAAATTTTTAATTTTTTTATTTTAGTCTAATGTGGTTTGATACACAACAAAAAGCAATAAAATCAATGTAAAAACTCATTTGACGAAATAGTTTTGTTGTAAGCCCATTTCGTCCAAAATTTAGTTGGACTCGAAAATTTTGGAGTGTAAGTACTTGGGGTCCAAATTTTTAATTTTTTTATTTTAGTCTAATGTGGTTTGATACACAACAAAAAGCAATAAAATCAATGTAAAAACTCATTTAACGAAATAGTTTTGTTGTAAGCCCATTTCGTCCAAAATCTCCTTGGACTCGAAAATTTTGGGGTGTAAGTACTTCGGGTCCAAATTTTTATTTTTTTTTATTTTTGTCTAATATGGCTTGATACACAACCAAAAACCATAAAATCAATGTAAAACTCATTTAACGAAATAGTTTTGTTGTAAGCCCATTTCGTCCAAAATCTCCTTGGACTCGAAAATTTTGGGGTGTAAGTACTTGGGGTCCAAATTTTTAATTTTTTTATTTTTGTCTAATATGGTTTGATACACAACCAAAAGCAATAAAATCAATGTAAAAACTTATTTAACGAAATAGTTTTGTTGTAAGCCCATTTTGTCCAAAATCTACTTGGACTCGAAAATTTTGGGGTGTAAGTACTTGGGGTCCAAATTTTTAATTTTTTTATTTTAGTCTAATGTGGTTTGATACACAACAAAAAGCAATAAAATCAATGTAAAATGTCATTTAACAAAATAGTTTTGTTGTAAGCCCATTTCGTCCAAAATCTCCTTGGACTCGAAAATTTTGGGGTCTAAGTACTTGGGGTCCAAATTTTTAATTTTTTTATTTTAGTCTAATATGGTTTGATACACAACAAAAAGCAATAAAATCAATGTAAACACTCATTTAACGAAATAGTTTTGTTGTAAGCCCATTTTGTCCAAAATCTCCTTGGACTCGAAAATTTTGGAGTGTAAGTACTTGGGGTCCAAATTTTTAATTTTTTTATTTTTGTCTAATATGGTTTGATACACAACCAAAAGCAATAAAATAATAATAATATAATTAGAAAAATAAAAGAAAAAAGGAAGGAATGGATACCTTGTAGTGGTTTGCGGGGTCCGTATTCCCACGATTGTTTTAACACGGAGAGGACGAGATACCCCCCAAAGTGTCGCTTTTCAACCTACTTTGGAGGGGCTCGTTGAAATTTGAAACAATACGAAAACCAAAAATACAAAAAAAATCCCAGGACTACCAACACACCCAAGGGTATGCAGGCAGAATAAAATAAATTCAAAAGAAAAGAAAAACGATGCGAATGAAAAAAAAATAAAATAAAGTACTAAATGTACCCGCGGGTTCCAATACAATCCTTATACGAAATCAACGCAACCAAAATCAAAAATATCAAAATATCATAAGTATCGAAATATCAAAAAAAAATCAAATCAAATAAAATCAAAAATATCAAAATATCAAAAAAAAATCAATTAAACATATCAAAAATAAATTTGTATACAATCAACAAAATGGCTGGTATGATGAGGGAGAGGGAGATCCCACTCCGCGTCGGCTAAATAATAAAAATAAAAAAAATAATAATAATAATATAATAATAAAGTGTTCCGTTCCTCAAATTTCGGTCGAGAAACTTCGGGGAAGGGAAGAAATGAAGCTATGCTAAACTCCAGACAAATGACATCCGAGCTCCACCACAATCGAACACCACATAGTGGAAATGGGAAAGAGCTCGGAAATCGGATGTCTGAAGAATAGGGGTATGACACCCCCATCTACGCGCAATCAAACAGCCCGTGCTGGTTGCGATCGCAGAGGGGGAATGTCAACCGGGAAACTGGCTTTGGTGTGCGCGTCCAGGCGAAGTCAAACAGAGCAGAACACTGGTTTCGGCGCTGGACACGCACGCCAAAGGGAGTGAAGCTACAAATCATAAAAAAAAATCAAAAAATTTAAAATTCGCGACAATTTGGGCGCCACTGTTACAGGCTGGCTACTGCCAACCTGCAGATTTTCACTAAGCACCTGCAGAGGCCTCCACGGTGATGTTTTGCCGGCTACGTTCTCAGCGGAGAAGTGCAAAGGTCGTGGGGTTTGAGGCATGCAGGGCTCCTGGCCTACACCGTGATTAACAGAAAGTTGGGGGGGAACGCAAATAATAATAAACCGAGTTCCGCCGAAATTCGTCGGCCGGAACCTGAGGAACGAACCAAATAATCCAAATAAATTAAAATAATAATAATAACGGTAGAGGTGCCTTGGTGCGCGCATCAATCCGAATTCAAACGGGATCAAGCCCTGGTTACGGAATTGGATGCGGGCACCAAGGGACCGCAAACACTAAACCGACACAGAGGGAGTCTCCGCTCCCATCACACCACACCGAAAAAATTTAATATTTCATTTTATTTTTAGAAAGAAAACACAAAAAAAAAAAAATATTAAAACCCAACTTCCCACGAGAAAAGCAAAGATAAAGGGAGGGAACGAGAGAGGGAAGCGAGAGAGGACTGAGAGAGAGAAAGAAACAATGCGTATCGAGCGTGAACCCGCTGTGCGGCGCCCGATTACAAAATATAAATTTAAATTTAAAAATAAAAATGTAAAACAAATAAAAATAAAAATGAGCAAAAAAAATATTAAAAAAAAAATCGTACCTTAAAAAAAATACTGTTGCGGCCTTGAGCGGCCGTCATGCCACAGGTGGCCTTGCCCCACCCGGACCGTTGCGGCTTTATGTGCCGATACCACACCGGTGATAGTGCGACCTTGAGCGGTCGGCCGTTGCGGGTCTTTTCCCCGATACCAATAATTCAAAACACGAGGGGCCGGTTGGCCACCCGTATGTTGCGGCCTTGTGCGGTCGGACGTTGCGGGGCCTTACCCCGATACCAATAATTCAAACCACGAGGGGCCGGTTGGCCACCCGTACGTTGCGACCTTGTGCGGTTGGATGTTGCGGGGCCTTTCCCCGATACCAATTACTCAAACCACGAGGGGCCGGTTGGCCACCCGTACGTTGCGACCTTGTGCGGTCGGATGTTGCGGGGCCTTTCCCCGATACCAATTACAGGACGAGGTACCGGTTTTCAACCCGTTAACAATATGGTACTCGTTACTTATAAGGTACCTTTGAAATTTGCAGAACCGTTGAAATTCTGGCACCTGTCAATACAACTGCATTTGCCCAATAATAACCAACTGCACCCGTAGATATTGGCAGCATCCACAGAATATTCGAGACCCCTTTTTGAAGGAATGGGCGCGGAACCCGTAAAATCGTTTGCGGCTATATAACTTTTGTACAAAATAACTTTCAATTCCTCTAATTTCACAATTGTTTATCACTCCTTTCCATAAAAAAAATCAAAAAAAAAAAAATCCATAGAAATCCAACAACTTGAATAAAATCAACAAAACAAAATCAGTTTTGTAAATAATTAAGAACAATCAAGTAATTTTCACCAATATTATTTTCTCTTTATTTTGATAAATTTTCTGCCAATTATTGAACACAATTTTCTTACTTTGTTAATATTTTATTATTTTGCATTTTACAAAAAAAAATTGTTTACAATGGCCAGATGCCACCAAAAACTTACTCGCTATCAAAATTTTAGTTTCTTTTCCAAAACTTGACTTGAAAAACAACCAAACACGGCTTAACAAAATTCAGACTCATCAAAAATCCAAACTCTAATGAATCAAACAAAAAAAAAATTCGTACGCCGCACATACGACGCGCAAAACATTCCAGAAGAATTGTCTTTCTTCTCTGTTTCTCGTTTACATCAATTCGCATTGGTGTAAACGAGAGGCATATAAGAAAAACATTCTTATGGAATGTTTTGCTTGACACACACTCGATACGCATTGCTCTCTCTTTTCCAATATCTTTCTCACCCTCGCGCCACCTTACAAAAGGTACGTACAAAACAACATCCACAAAAGTGGGGACAACAACCGAGGTGAATAAAAATACCAACACTGAGCACACATGAAAGTGGAGGCACAAACCCAAAATAAAATACAAACAGCGCTTGTTACGATCATGTAATCGTAACAAACTCATTTAACGAAATAGTTTTGTTGTAAGCCTATTTTGTCCAAAATCTCCTTGGACTCGAAAATTTTGGAGTGTAAGTACTTGGGGGTCCAAATTTTTAATTTTTTTATTTTTGTCTAATATGGTTTGATACACAACCAAAAGCAATAAAATCAATGTAAAAACTCATTTAACGAAATAGTTTTGTTGTAAGCCCATTTCGTCCAAAATCTCCTTGGACTCGAACATTTTGGGGTGTAAGTACTTGGGATCCAATTTTTAAATTGTTTTATTTTTGTCTAATATGGTTTGATACACAACCAAAAACAATAAAATCAATGTAAAAACTCATTTAACGAAATAGTTTTGTTCTAAGCCTATTTCGTCCAAAATCTCCTTGGACTCGAAAATTTTGGGGTGTAAGTACTTGGGGTCCAAATTTTTAATTTTTTTATTTTAGTCTAATGTGGTTTGATACACAACAAAAAGCAATAAAATCAATGTAAAAACTCATTTAACGAAATAGTTTTGTTGTAAGCCCATTTCGTCCAAAATTTAGTTGGACTCGAAAATTTTGGAGTGTAAGTACTTGGGGTCCAAATTTTTAATTTTTTTATTTTAGTCTAATGTGGTTTGATACACAACAAAAAGCAATAAAATCAATGTAAAAACTCATTTAACGAAATAGTTTTGTTGTAAGCCCATTTCGTCCAAAATCTCCTTGGACTCGAAAATTTTGGGGTGTAAGTACTTGGGGTCCAAATTTTTATTTTTTTTTATTTTTGTCTAATATGGTTTGATACACAACCAAAAACAATAAAATCAATGTAAAAACTCATTTAACGAAATAGTTTTGTTGTAAGCCCATTTCGTCCAAAATCTCCTTGGACTCGAAAATTTTGAGGTGTAAGTACTTATGGTCCAAATTTTTAATTTTTTTATTTTTGTCTAATATGGTTTGATACACAACCAAAAGCAATAAAATCAATGTAAAAACTCATTTAACGAAATAGTTTTGTTGTAAGCCCATTTTGTCCAAAATCTACTTGGACTCGAAAATTTTGGGGTGTAAGTACTTGGGGTCCAAATTTTTAATTTTTTTATTTTAGTCTAATGTGGTTTGATACACAACAAAAAGCAATAAAATCAATGTAAAATTTCATTTAACGAAATAGTTTTGTTGTAAGCCCATTTCGTCCAAAATCTCCTTGGACTCGAAAATTTTGGGGTCTAAGTACTTGGGGTCCAAATTTTTAATTTTTTTATTTTAGTCTAATATGGTTTGATACACAACTGTATAGTTGAAATAGTTTTGTTGTAAGCCTATTTTGTTCAAAATCTCCTTGGACTCGAAAATTTTGGAGTGTAAGTACTTGGGGTCCAAATTTTTAATTTTTTTATTTTTGTCTAATATGGTTTGATACACAACCAAAAGCAATAAAATCAATGTAAAAACTCATTTAACGAAATAGTTTTGTTGTAAGCCCATTTCGTCCAAAATCTCCTTGGACTCGAACATTTTGTGGTGTAAGTACTTGGGATCCAATTTTTAAATTGTTTTATTTTTGTCTAATATGGTTTGATACACAACCAAAAACAATAAAATCAATGTAAAAACTCATTTAACAAAATAGTTTTGTTCTAAGCCTATTTCGTCCAAAATCTCCTTGGACTCGAAAATTTTGGGGTGTAAGTACTTGGGGTCCAAATTTTTAATTTTTTTATTTTTTTCTAATATGGTTTGATACACAACCAAAAACAATAAAATCAATGTAAAAACTGGTGTAACGAAATAGTTTTGTTGTAAGCCCATTTCGTCCAAAATCTCCTTGAACTCGAAAATTTTGGGGTGTAAGTACTTGGGGTCCAAATTATTAATTTTTTTGTTTTTGTCTAATATGGTTCGATACACAACAAAAAACCATAAAATCAATGTAAAAACTCATTTAACGAAATAGTTTTGTTGTAAGCCCATTTCGTCCAAAATCTCCTTGGACTCGAAAATTTTGGGGTGTAAGTACTTGGGGTCTAAATTTTTAATTTTTTTATTTTTGTCTAATATAGTTTGATACACAACAAAAAACAATAAAATCAATGTAAAAACTGATTTAACGAAACAGTTTTGTTGTAAGCCCATTTCTTCCAAAATTTACTTGGACTCGAAAATTTGGGAGTGTAAGTACTTGGGGTCCAAATTTTTAATTTTTTTATTTTAGTCTAATGTGGTTTGATACAGAACAAAAAGCAATAAAATCAATGTAAAAACTCATTTAACGAAATAGTTTTGTTGTAAGCCCATTTCGTCCAAAATTTAGTTGGACTCGAAAATTTTGGAGTGTAAGTACTTGGGGTCCAAATTTTTAATTTTTTTATTTTAGTCTAATGTGGTTTGATACACAACAAAAAGCAATAAAATCAATGTAAAAACTCATTTAACGAAATAGTTTTGTTGTAAGCCCATTTCGTCCAAAATCTCCTTGGACTCGAAAATTTTGGGGTGTAAGTACTTGGGGTCCAAATTTTTATTTTTTTTTATTTTTGTCTAATATGGTTTGATACACAACCAAAAACAATAAAATCAATGTAAAAACTCATTTAACGAAATAGTTTTGTTGTAAGCCCATTTCGTCCAAAATCTCCTTGGACTCGAAAATTTTGGGGTGTAAGTACTTGGGGTCCAAATTTTTAATTTTTTTATTTTTGTCTAATATGGTTTGATACACAACCAAAAGCAATAAAATCAATGTAAAAACTCATTTAACGAAATAGTTTTGTTGTAAGCCCATTTTGTCCAAAATCTACTTGGACTCGAAAATTTTGGGGTGTAAGTACTTGGGGTCCAAATTTTTAATTTTTTTATTTTAGTCTAATATGGTTTGATACACAACAAAAAGCAATAAAATCAATGTAAAATGTCATTTAACAAAATAGTTTTGTTGTAATTCCATTTCGTCCAAAATCTCCTTGGACTCGAAAATTTTGGGGTCTAAGTACTTGGGGTCCAAATTTTTAATTTTTTTATTTTAGTCTAATATGGTTTGATACACAACAAAAAGCAATAAAATCAATGTAAACACTCATTTAACGAAATAGTTTTGTTGTAAGCCCATTTTGTCCAAAATCTCCTTGGACTCGAAAATTTTGGAGTGTAAGTACTTGGGGTCCAAATTATTAATTTTTTTATTTTTGTCTAATATGGTTTGATACACAACCAAAAGCAATAAAATCAATGTAAAAACTCATTTAACGAAATAGTTTTGTTGTAAGCCCATTTCGTCCAAAATCTCCTTGGACTCGAACATTTTGGGGTGTAAGTACTTGGGATCCAATTTTTAAATTGTTTTATTTCTGTCTAATATGGTTTGATACACAACCAAAAACAATAAAATCAATGTAAAAACTCATTTAACGAAATAGTTTTGTTCTAAGCCTATTTCGTCCAAAATCTCCTTGGACTCGAAAATTTTGGGGTGTAAGTACTTGGGGTCCAAATTTTTAATTTTTCTATTTTTTTCTAATATGGTTTGATACACAACCAAAAACAATAAAATCAATGTAAAAACTGGTGTAACGAAATAGTTTTGTTGTAAGCCCATTTCGTCCAAAATCTCCTTGAACTCGAAAATTTTGGGGTGTAAGTACTTGGGGTCCAAATTATTAATTTTTTTGTTTTTGTCTAATATGGTTCGATACACAACAAAAAACCATAAAATCAATGTAAAAACTCATTTAACGAAATAGTTTTGTTGTAAGCCCATTTCGTCCAAAATCTCCTTGGACTCGAAAATTTTGGGGTGTAAGTACTTGGGGTCTAAATTTTTAATTTTTTTATTTTTGTCTAATATAGTTTGATACACAACAAAAAACAATAAAATCAATGTAAAAACTCATTTAACGAAATAGTTTTGTTGTAAGCCCATTTTGTTCAAAATTTACTTGGACTCGAAAATTTTGGAGTGTAAGTACTTGGTTTCCAAATTTTTAATTTTTTTATTTTAGTCTAATGTGGTTTGATACACAACAAAAAGCAATAAAATCAATGTAAAAACTCATTTAACGAAATCGTTTTGTTGTAAGCCCATTTCGTCCAAAATTTAGTTGGACTCGAAAATTTTGGAGTGTAAGTACTTGGGGTCCAAATTTTTAATTTTTTTATTTTAGTCTAATGTGGTTTGATACACAACAAAAAGCAATAAAATCAATGTAAAAACTCATTTAACGAAATAGTTTTGTTGTAAGCCCATTTCGTCCAAAATCTCCTTGGACTCGAAAATTTTGGGGTGTAAGTACTTGGGGTCCAAATTTTAATTTTTTTTTATTTTTGTCTAATATGGTTTGATACACAACCAAAAACAATAAAATCAATGTAAAAACTCATTTAACGAAATAGTTTTGTTGTAAGCCCATTTCGTCCAAAATCTCCTTGGACTCGAAAATTTTGGGGTGTAAGTACTTGGGGTCCAAATTTTTAATTTTTTTATTTTTGTCTAATATGGTTTGATACACAACCAAAAGCAATAAAATCAATGTAAAAACTCATTTAACGAAATAGTTTTGTTGTAAGCCCATTTTGTCCAAAATCTACTTGGACTCGAAAATTTTGGGGTGTAAGTACTTGGGGTCCAAATTTTTAATTTTTTTATTTTAGTCTAATGTGGTTTGATACACAACAAAAAGCAATAAAATCAATGTAAAAACTCATTTAACGAAATAGTTTTGTTGTAAGCCTATTTCGTCGAAAAACTCCTTGGACTCGAAAATTTTGGGGTGTAAGTACTTGGGGTCTAAATTATTAATTTTTTTATTTTTGCCTTATATGGTTTGATACACAACCAAAAGCAATAAAATCAATGTAAAAACTCATTTAACGAAATAGTTTTGTTGTAAGCCCATTTCGTCCAAAATCTCCTTGGACTCGAACATTTTGGGGTGTAAGTACTTGGGGTCTAAATTTTTAATTTTTTTATTTTTGTCTAATATGGTTTGATACACATCAAAAAGCAATAAAATCAATGTAAAAAGTCATTTAAAGAAATAGTTTTGTTGTAAGCCTATTTCGTTCAAAATCTTCTTGGACTCGACAATTTTGGGGTGTAACTATTTGGGGTCCAAATTTTAAATTTTTTTATTTTTGTCTAATATGGTTTGATACACAACCAAAAACAATAAAATCAATGTAAAAACTCATTTAACAAAATAATTTTGTTGTAAGCCCATTTTGTCCAAAATCTCCTTGGACTCGAAAATTTTGGGGTGTAAGTACTTTGGGTCAAATTTTTAATTTTTTTATTTTTGTCTAATATGGTTTGATACACAACAAAAAACAATAAAATCAATGTAAAAACTCATTTAACGAAATAGTTTTGTTGTAAACCCAATTCGTCCAAAATCTCCTTGGACTCGAACATTTTGGGGTGTAAGTACTTGGGATCCAATTTTTAAATTGTTTTATTTCTGTCTAATATGGTTTGATACACAACCAAAAACAATAAAATCAATGTAAAAACTCATTTAACGAAATAGTTTTGTTCTAAGCCTATTTCGTCCAAAATCTCCTTGGACTCGAAAATTTTGGGGTGTAAGTACTTGGGGTCCAAATTTTTAATTTTTCTATTTTTTTCTAATATGGTTTGATACACAACCAAAAACAATAAAATCAATGTAAAAACTGGTGTAACGAAATAGTTTTGTTGTAAGCCCATTTCGTCCAAAATCTCCTTGAACTCGAAAATTTTGGGGTGTAAGTACTTGGGGTCCAAATTATTAATTTTTTTGTTTTTGTCTAATATGGTTCGATACACAACAAAAAACCATAAAATCAATGTAAAAACTCATTTAACGAAATAGTTTTGTTGTAAGCCCATTTCGTCCAAAATCTCCTTGGACTCGAAAATTTTGGGGTGTAAGTACTTGGGGTCTAAATTTTTAATTTTTTTATTTTTGTCTAATATAGTTTGATACACAACAAAAAACAATAAAATCAATGTAAAAACTCATTTAACGAAATAGTTTTGTTGTAAGCCCATTTTGTTCAAAATTTACTTGGACTCGAAAATTTTGGAGTGTAAGTACTTGGTTTCCAAATTTTTAATTTTTTTATTTTAGTCTAATGTGGTTTGATACACAACAAAAAGCAATAAAATCAATGTAAAAACTCATTTAACGAAATCGTTTTGTTGTAAGCCCATTTCGTCCAAAATTTAGTTGGACTCGAAAATTTTGGAGTGTAAGTACTTGGGGTCCAAATTTTTAATTTTTTTATTTTAGTCTAATGTGGTTTGATACACAACAAAAAGCAATAAAATCAATGTAAAAACTCATTTAACGAAATAGTTTTGTTGTAAGCCCATTTCGTCCAAAATCTCCTTGGACTCGAAAATTTTGGGGTGTAAGTACTTGGGGTCCAAATTTTAATTTTTTTTTATTTTTGTCTAATATGGTTTGATACACAACCAAAAACAATAAAATCAATGTAAAAACTCATTTAACGAAATAGTTTTGTTGTAAGCCCATTTCGTCCAAAATCTCCTTGGACTCGAAAATTTTGGGGTGTAAGTACTTGGGGTCCAAATTTTTAATTTTTTTATTTTTGTCTAATATGGTTTGATACACAACCAAAAGCAATAAAATCAATGTAAAAACTCATTTAACGAAATAGTTTTGTTGTAAGCCCATTTTGTCCAAAATCTACTTGGACTCGAAAATTTTGGGGTGTAAGTACTTGGGGTCCAAATTTTTAATTTTTTTATTTTAGTCTAATGTGGTTTGATACACAACAAAAAGCAATAAAATCAATGTAAAAACTCATTTAACGAAATAGTTTTGTTGTAAGCCTATTTCGTCGAAAAACTCCTTGGACTCGAAAATTTTGGGGTGTAAGTACTTGGGGTCTAAATTATTAATTTTTTTATTTTTGCCTTATATGGTTTGATACACAACCAAAAGCAATAAAATCAATGTAAAAACTCATTTAACGAAATAGTTTTGTTGTAAGCCCATTTCGTCCAAAATCTCCTTGGACTCGAAAATTTTGGGGTGTAAGTACTTGGGGTCTAAATTTTTAATTTTTTTATTTTTGTCTAATATGGTTTGATACACATCAAAAAGCAATAAAATCAATGTAAAAAGTCATTTAAAGAAATAGTTTTGTTGTAAGCCTATTTCGTTCAAAATCTTCTTGGACTCGAAAATTTTGGGGTGTAACTATTTGGGGTCCAAATTTTAAATTTTTTTATTTTTGTCTAATATGGTTTGATACACAACCAAAAACAATAAAATCAATGTAAAAACTCATTTAACAAAATAATTTTGTTGTAAGCCCATTTTGTCCAAAATCTCCTTGGACTCGAAAATTTTGGGGTGTAAGTACTTTGGGTCAAATTTTTAATTTTTTTATTTTTGTCTAATATGGTTTGATACACAACAAAAAACAATAAAATCAATGTAAAAACTCATTTAACGAAATAGTTTTGTTGTAAACCCAATTCGTCCAAAATCTCCTTGGACTCGAAAATTTTGGGGTGTAAGTACTTGGGGTCCAAATTATTAATTTTTTTATTTTTGTCTAATATGGTTTGATACACAACCAAAAACAATAAAATCAATGTAAAAACTCATTTAACGAAATAGTTTTGTTGTAAGCCCATTTCGTCCAAAATCTCCTTGGACTCGAAAATTTTGGGGTGTAAGTACTTAGGGTCCAAATTTTTAATTTTTTTTATTTTTGTCTAATATGGTTTGTACCCAACAAAAAGCAATAAAATCAATGTAAAAACTCATTTAACGAAATAGTTTTGTTGTAGGCCCAATTCGTCCAAAATCTCCTTGGACTCGAAAATTTTGGGGTGTAAGTACTTGGGGTCCAAATTTTTATTTTTTTTTATTTTTGTCTAATATGGTTTCATACACAACAAAAAGCAATAAAATCAATGTAAAGACTCATTTAACGAAATAGTTTTGTTGTAAGCCCATTTCGTCCAAAATCTCCTTGGACTCGAAAATTTTGGGGTGTAAGTACTTGGGGTCCAAATTTTTATTTTTTTTTATTTTTGTCTAATATGGTTTGATACACAACCAAAAACAATAAAATCCATGTAAAAACTCATTTAACGAAATAGTTTTTTTGTAAGCCCATTTCGTCCAAAATCTCCTTGGACTCGAAAATTTTGGGGTGTAAGTACTTGGGGTCCAAATTTTTAATTTTTTAATTTTTGTCTAATATGGTTTGATACACAACCAAAAACAATAAAATCAATGTAAAAAGTCATTTAAAGAAATAGTTTTGTTGTAAGCCTATTTCGTTCAAAATCTTCTTGGACTCGACAATTTTGGGGTGTAACTATTTGGGGTCCAAATTTTAAATTTTTTTATTTTTGTCTAATATGGTTTGATACACAACCAAAAGCAATAAAATCAATGTAAAAACTCATTTAACGAAATAGTTTTGTTGTAGGCCCATTTCGTCCAAAATCTCCTTGGACTCGAAAATTTTGGGGTGTAAGTACTTGGGGTCCAAATTTTTATTTTTTTTTATTTTTGTCTAATATGGTTTCATACACAACAAAAAGCAATAAAATCAATGTAAAGACTCATTTAACGAAATAGTTTTGTTGTAAGCCCATTTCGTCCAAAATCTCCTTGGACTCGAAAATTTTGGGGTGTAAGTACTTGGGGTCCAAATTTTTATTTTTTTTTATTTTTGTCTAATATGGTTTGATACACAACCAAAAACAATAAAATCCATGTAAAAACTCATTTAACGAAATAGTTTTTTTGTAAGCCCATTTCGTCCAAAATCTCCTTGGACTCGAAAATTTTGGGGTGTAAGTACTTGGGGTCCAAATTTTTAATTTTTTAATTTTTGTCTAATATGGTTTGATACACAACCAAAAACAATAAAATCAATGTAAAAACTCATTTAAAGAAATAGTTTTGTTGTAAGCCCATTTTGTCCAAAATCTACTTGGACTCGAAAATTTTGGGGTGTAAGTACTTGGGGTCCAAATTTTTAATTTTTTTATTTTAGTCTAATGTGGTTTGATACACAACAAAATGCAATAAAATCAATGTAAAAACTCATTTAACGAAATAGTTTTGTTGTAAGCCCATTTCGTCCAAAATCTCCTTGGACTCGAAAATTTTGGGGTGTAAGTACTTGGGGTCCAAATTTTTAATTTTTTTTATTTTTAGTCTAATATGGTTCGATACACAACAAAAAGCAATAAAATCAATGTAAAAACTCATTTAACGAAATAGTTTTGTTGTAAGCCTATTTCGTCCAAAAACTCCTTGGACTCGAAAATTTTGGGGTGTAAGTACTTGGGGTCTAAATTATTAATTTTTTTATTTTTGCCTTATAAGGTTTGATACACAACCAAAAGCAATAAAATCAATGTAAAAACTCATTTAACGAAATAGTTTTGTTGTAAGCCCATTTCGTCCAAAATCTCCTTGGACTCGAAAATTTTGGGGTGTAAGTACTTGGGGTCTAAATTTTTAATATTTTTATTTTTGTCTAATATGGTTTGATACACAACAAAAAGCAATAAAATCAATGTAAAAAGTCATTTAAAGAAATAGTTTTGTTGTAAGCCTATTTTGTCCAAAATCTCCTTGGACTCGAAAATTTTGGGGTGTAACTACTTGGGGTCGAAATTTTTAATCTATTTATTTTTGTCTAATATGGTTTGATACACAACTAAAAACAATAAAATCAATGTAAAAACTCATTTAACGAAATAGTTTTGTTGTAAGCCCATTTCGTCCAAAATCTCCTTGGACTCGAAAATTTTGGGGTGTAAGTACTTGGGGTCCAAATTTTTAATTTTTTTTATTTTTAGTCTAATATGGTTCGATACACAACAAAAAGCAATAAAATCAATGTAAAAACTCATTTAACGAAATAGTTTTGTTGTAAGCCTATTTCGTCCAAAATCTCCTTGGACTCGAAAATTTTGGGGTGTAAGTACTTGGGGTCCAAATTATTAATTTTTTTTATTTTTGTCTAATATGGTTTGATACACAACCAAAAACAATAAAATCAATGTAAAAACTCATTTAACGAAATAGTTTTGTTGTAAGCCCATTTTGTCCAAAATCTCCTTGGACTCGAAAACTTTGGAGTGTAAGTACTTTGGGTCAAATTTTTAATTTTTTTGTTTTTGTCTAATATGGTTTGTACCCAACAAAAAGCAATAAAATCAATGTAAAAACTCATTTAACGAACTAGTTTTGTTGTAGGCCCATTTCGTCCAAAATCTCCTTGGACTCGAAAATTTTGGGGTGTAAGTACTTGGGGTCCAAATTTTTAATTTTTTTATTTTAGTCTAATATGGTTTGATACACAACAAAAAGCAATAAAATCAATGTAAAAACTCATTTAACGAAATAGTTTTGTTGTAAGCCTATTTCGTCCAAAAACTCCTTGGACTCGAAAATTTTGGGGTGTAAGTACTTGGGGTCTAAATTATTAATTTTTTTATTTTTGCCTTATATGGTTTGATACACAACCAAAAGCAATAAAATCAATGTAGAAACTCATTTAACGAAATAGTTTTGTTGTAAGCCCATTTCGTCCAAAATCTCCTTGGACTCGAAAATTTTGGGGTGTAAGTACTTGGGGTCTAAATTTTTAATTTTTTTATTTTTGTCTAATATGGTTTGATACACAACAAAAAGCAATAAAATCAATGTAAAAAGTCATTTAAAGAAATAGTTTTGTTGTAAGCCTATTTCGTCCAAAATCTCCTTGGACTCGAAAATTTTGGGGTGTAACTACTTGGGGTCGAAATTTTTAATTTATTTATTTTTGTCTAATATGGTTTGATACACAACCAAAAACAATAAAATCAATGTAAAAACTCATTTAACGAAATAGTTTTGTTGTAAGCCCATTTCGTCCAAAATCTCCTTGGACTCGAAAATTTTGGGGTGTAAGTACTTGGGGTCCAAATTTTAAATTTTTTTATTTTTGTCTAATATGGTTTGATACACAACCAAAAACAATAAAATCAATGTAAAAACTCATTTAACAAAATAATTTTGTTGTAAGCCCATTTTGTCCAAAATCTCCTTGGACTCGAAAATTTTGGAGTGTAAGTACTTTGGGTCAAATTTTTAATTTTTTTATTTTTGTTTAATATGGTTTGATACACAACAAAAAACAATAAAATCAATGTAAAAACTCATTTAACGAAATAGTTTTGTTGTAAACTAAATTCGTCCAAAATCTCCTTGGACTCGAAAATTTTGGGGTGTAAGTACTTGGGGTCCAAATTATTAATTTTTTTATTTTTGTCTAATATGGTTTGATACACAACCAAAAACAATAAAATCAATGTAAAAACTCATTTAACGAAATAGTTTTGTTGTAAGCCCATTTCGTCCAAAATCTCCTTGGACTCAAAAATTTTGGGGTGTAAGTACTTAGGGTCCAAATTTTAAATTTTTTTATTTTTGTCTAATATGGTTTGTACCCAACAAAAAGCAATAAAAACAATGTAAAAACTCATTTAACGAAATAGTTTTGTTGTAAGCCCATTTCCTCCAAAATTTCCTTGGACTCGAAAATTTTGGGGTGTAAGTACTTGGGGTCCAAATTTTTAATTTTTTTTATTTTTGTCTAATATGGTTTGTACACAACAAAAAGCAATAAAATCAATGTAAAAACTCATTTAACGAAATAGTTTTGTTGTAAGCCTATTTCTTCCAAAATCTCCTTGGACTCGAAAATTTTGGGGTGTAACTACTCGGGGTCCAAATTTTAATTTTTTTTATTTTTGTCTAATATGGTTTGTACACAACAAAAAGCAATAAAATCAATGTAAAAACTCATTTAACGAAATAGTTTTGTTGTAAGCCCATTTCGTCCAAAATTTACTTGGACTCGAAAATTTTGGGGTGTAAGTACTTGGGGTCCAAATTTTTAATTTTTTTATTTTAGTCTAATATGGTTTGATACACAACAAAAAGCAATAAAATCAATGTAAAAACTCATTTAACGAAATAGTTTTGTTGTAAGCCTATTTCGTCCAAAAACTCCTTGGACTCGAAAATTTTGGGGTGTAAGTACTTGGGGTCCAAATTTTTAATTTTTTTATTTTAGTCTAATATGGTTTGATACACAACAAAAAGCAATAAAATCAATGTAAATACTCATTTAACGAAATAGTTTTGTTGTAAGCCTATTTCGTCCAAAAACTCCTTGGACTCGAAAATTTTGGGGTGTAAGTACTTGGGGTCTAAATTATTAATTTTTTTATTTTTGCCTTATATGGTTTGATACACAACCAAAAGCAATAAAATCAATGTAGAAACTAATTTAACGAAATAGTTTTGTTGTAAGCCCATTTCGTCCAAAATCTCCTTTGACTCGAAAATTTTGGGGTGTAAGTACTTGGGGTCCAAATTTTTAATTTGTTTATTGTTGTTTAATATGGTTTGATACACAACCAAAAGCAATAAAATCAATGTAATAACTCATTTAACGAAATAGTTTTGTTGTAAGCCAATTTTGTCCAAAATCTCCTTGGACTCGAAAATTTTGGGGTGTAAGTACTTGGGGTCCAAATTTTTAATTTTTTTATTTTAGTCTTATGTGGTTTGATACACAACAAAATGCAATAAAATCAATGTAAAAACTCATTTAACGAAATAGTTTTGTTGTAAGCCCATTTCGTCCAAAATCTCCTTGGACTCGAAAATTTTGGGGTGTAAGTACTTGGGGTCCAAATTTTTAATTTTTTTTATTTTAGTCTAATATGGTTCGATACACAACAAAAAGCAATAAAATCAATGTAAAAACTCATTTAACGAAATAGTTTTGTTGTAAGGCTATTTCGTCCAAAAACTCCTTGGACTCGAAAATTTTGGGGTGTAAGTACTTGGGGTCCAAATTTTTAATTTTTTTATTTTTGCCTTATAAGGTTTGATACCCAACCAAATGCAATAAAATCAATGTAAAAACTCATTTAACGAAATAGTTTTGTTGTAAGCCCATTTCGTCCAAAATCTCCTTGGACTCGAAAATTTTGGGGTGTAAGTACTTGGGGTCTAAATTTTCAATTTTTTTATTTTTGTCTAATATGGTTTGATACACAACAAAAAGCAATAAAATCAATGTAAAAAGTCATTTAAAGAAATAGTTTTGTTGTAAGCCTATTTCGTCCAAAATCTCCTTGGACTCGAAAATTTTGGGGTGTAACTACTTGGGGTCGAAATATTTAATTTATTTATTTTTGTCTAATATGGTTTGATACACAACTAAAAACAATAAAATCAATGTAAAAACTCATTTAACGAAATAGTTTTGTTGTAAGCCCATTTCGTCCAAAATCTCCTTGGACTCGAAAATTTTGGGGTGTAAGTACTTGTGGTAAAAATTTTTAATTTTTTTATTTTTGTCTAATATGGTTTGATACACAACAAAAAGCAATAAAATCAATGTAAAAACTCATTTAACGAAATAGTTTTGTTGTAAGCCTATTTCGTTCAAAATCTCCTTGGACTCGACAAGTTTGGGGTGTATTTATTTGGGGTCCAAATTTTAAATTTTTTTATTTTTGTCTAATATGGTTTGATACACAACCAAAAACAATAAAATCAATGTTAAAACTCATTTAACAAAATAATTTTGTTGTACGCCCATTTTGTCCAAAATCTCCTTGGACTCGAAAACTTTGGAGTGTAAGTACTTTGGGTCAAATTTTTAATTTTTTTATTTTTGTCTAATATGGTTTGATACACAACAAAAAACAATAAAATCAATGTAAAAACTCATTTAACGAAATAGTTTTGTTGTAAATTCAATTCGTCCAAAATCTCCTTGGACTCGAAAATTTTGGGGTGTAAGTACATGGGGTCCAAATTATTAATTTTTTTTTTTTTGTCTAATATGGTTTGATACACAACCAAAAACAATAAAATCAATGTAAAACTCATTTAACGAAATAGTTTTGTTGTAAGCCCATTTTGTCCTAAATCTCCTTGGACTCGAAAACTTTGGAGTGTAAGTACTTTGGGTCAAATTTTTAATTTTTTTATTTTTGTCTAATATGGTTTGTACCCAACAAAAAGCAATAAAATCAATGTAAAAACTCATTTAACGAAATAGTTTTGTTGTAAGCCTATTTCGTCCAAAATCTCCTTGGACTCGAAAATTTTGGGGTGTAAGTACTTGGGGTCAAAATTTTTAATTTTTTTATTTTTGTCTAATATGGTTGATACACAACCAAAAAAAATAAAATCAATGTAAAAACTCATTTAACGAAATAGTTTTGTTGTAAGCCTATTTCGTCCAAAATTTCCTTGGACTCGAAAATTATGGGGTGTAAGTACTTGGGGTCCAAATTTTTAATTTTTTTATTTTTGTCTAATATGGTTTGTACACAACAAAAAGCAATAAAATCAATGTAAAAACTCATTTAACGAAATAGTTTTGTTGTAAGCCTATTTCTTCCAAAATCTCCTTGGACTCGAAAATTTTGGGGTGTAACTACTTGGGGTCCAAATTTTTAATTTTTTTATTTTAGTCTAATATGGTTTGATACACAACAAAAAGCAATAAAATCAATGTAAAAACTCATTTAACGAAATAGTTTTGTTGTAAGCCTATTTCGTCCAAAAACTCCTTGGACTCGAAAATTTTGGGGTGTAAGTACTTGGGGTCTAAATTATTAATTTTTTTATTTTTGCCTTATATGGTTTGATACACAACCAAAAGCAATAAAATCAATGTAGAAACTCATTTAACGAAATAGTTTTGTTGTAAGCCCATTTCGTCCAAAATCTCCTTGGACTCGAAAATTTTGGGGTGTAAGTACTTGGGGTCCAAATTTTTAATTTTTTTATTTTTGTCTAATATGGTTTGATACACAACAAAAAGCAATAAAATCAATGTAAAAAGTCATTTAAAGAAATAGTTTTGTTGTAAGCCTATTTCTTCCAAAATCTCCTTGGACTCGAAAATTTTGGGGTGTAACTACTTGGGGTCGAAATTTTTAATTTATTTATTTTTGTCTAATATGGTTTGATACACAACCAAAAACAATAAAATCAATGTTAAAACTCATTTAACGAAATAGTTTTGTTGTAAGCCCATTTCGTCCAAAATCTCCTTGGACTCGAAAATTTTGGGGTGTAAGTACTTGGGGTCTAAATTTTTAATTTTTTTATTTTTGTCTAATATGGTTTGATACACAACAAAAAGCAATAAAATCAATGTAAAAACTCATTTAAAGAAATAGTTTTGTTGTAAGCCCATTTCGTCCAAAATCTCCGTGGACTCGAAAATTTTGGGGTGTAAGTACTTGTGGTAAAAATTTTTAATTTTTTTATTTTTGTCTAATATGGTTTGATACACAACAAAAAGCAATAAAATCAATGTAAAAACTCATTTAACGAAATAGTTTTGTTGTAAGCCTATTTCGTTCAAAATCTTCTTGGACTCGACAATTTTGGGGTGTAAGTACTTGTGGTAAAAATTTTTAATTTTTTTATTTTTGTCTAATATGGTTTGATACACAACAAAAAGCAATAAAATCAATGTAAAAACTCATTTAACGAAATAGTTTTGTTGTAAGCCCATTTCGTCCAAAATCTCCTTGGACTCGAAAATTTTGGGGTGTAAGTACTTGGGGTCCAAATTTTTAATTTTTTTATTTTAGTCTAATATGGTTTGATACACAACAAAAAGCAATAAAATCAATGTAAAAACTCATTTAACGAAATAGTTTTGTTGTAAGCCTATTTCGTCCAAAATCTCCTTGGACTCGAAAATTTTGGGGTGTAACTACTTGGGGTCGAAATATTTAATTTATTTATTTTTGTCTAATATGGTTTGATACACAACTAAAAACAATAAAATCAATGTAAAAACTCATTTAACGAAATAGTTTTGTTGTAAGCCCATTTCGTCCAAAATCTCCTTGGACTCGAAAATTTTGGGGTGTAAGTACTTGTGGTAAAAATTTTTAATTTTTTTATTTTTGTCTAATATGGTTTGATACACAACAAAAAGCAATAAAATCAATGTAAAAACTCATTTAACGAAATAGTTTTGTTGTAAGCCTATTTCGTTCAAAATCTTCTTGGACTCGACAAGTTTGGGGTGTAACTATTTGGGATCCAAATTTTAAATTTTTTTATTTTTGTCTAATATGGTTTGATACACAACCAAAAACAATAAAATCAATGTAAAAACTCATTTAACAAAATAATTTTGTTGTAAGCCCATTTTGTCCAAAATCTTCTTGGACTCGAAAACTTTGGAGTGTAAGTACTTTGGGTCAAATTTTTAATTTTTTTATTTTTGTCTAATATGGTTTGATACACAACAAAAAAACAATAAAATCAATGTAAAAACTCATTTAACGAAATAGTTTTGTTGTAAATTCAATTCGTCCAAAATCTCCTTGGACTCGAAAATTTTGGGGTGTAAGTACTTGGGGTCCAAATTATTAATTTTTTTTTTTTTGTCTAATATGGTTTGATACACAACCAAAAACAATAAAATCAATGTAAAACTCATTTAACGAAATAGTTTTGTTGTAAGCCCATTTTGTCCTAAATCTCCTTGGACTCGAAAACTTTGGAGTGTAAGTACTTTGGGTCAAATTTTTAATTTTTTTATTTTTGTCTAATATGGTTTGTACACAACAAAAAGCAATAAAATCAATGTAAAAACTCATTTAACGAAATAGTTTTGTTGTAAGCCTATTTCGTCTAAAATCTCCTTGGACTCGAAAATTTTGGGGTGTAAGTACTTGGGGTCAAAATTTTTAATTTGTTTATTTATGTCTAATATGGTTGATACACAACCAAAAAAAATAAAATCAATGTAAAAACTCATTTAACGAAATAGTTTTGTTGTAAGCCTATTTCGTCCAAAATTTCCTTGGACTCGAAAATTATGGGGTGTAAGTACTTGGGGTCCAAATTTTTAATTTTTTTATTTTTGTCTAATATGGTTTGTACACAACAAAAAGCAATAAAATCAATGTAAAAACTCATTTAACGAAATCGTTTTGTTGTAAGCCTATTTCTTCCAAAATCTCCTTGGACTCGAAAATTTTGGGGTGTAACTACTTGGGGTCCAAATTTTTAATTTTTTTATTTTAGTCTAATATGGTTTGATACACAACAAAAAGCAATAAAATCAATGTAAAAACTCATTTAACGAAATAGTTTTGTTGTAAGCCTATTTCGTCCAAAAACTCCTTGGACTCGAAAACTTTGGAGTGTAAGTACTTTGGGTCAAATTTTTAATTTTTTTATTTTTGTCTAATATGGTTTGATACACAACAAAAAGCAATAAAATCAATGTAAATAGTCATTTAAAGAAATAGTTTTGTTGTAAGCCCATTTCGTCCAAAATCTCCTTGGACTCGAAAATTTTGGGGTGTAAGTACTTGGGGTCCAAATTTTTAATTTTTTTATTTTAGTCTAATATGGTTTGATACACAACAAAAAGCAATAAAATCAATGTAAAAACTCATTTAACGAAATAGTTTTGTTGTAAGCCTATTTCGTCCAAAAACACCTTGGATTCGAAAATTTTGGGGTGTAAGTACTTGGGGTCTAAATTTTTAATTTTTTTATTTTTGCCTTATATGGTTTGATACACAACCAAAAACAATAAAATCAATGTAAAAACTCATTTAACGAAATAGTTTTGTTGTAAGCCTATTTCGTCCAAAATCTCCTTGGACTCGAGAATTTTGGGGTGTAAGTACTTGGGGTCTAAATTTTTAATTTTTTTATTTTTGTCTAATATGGTTTGATACACAACAAAAAGCAATAAAATCAATGTAAAAAGTCATTTAACGAAATAGTTTTGTTGTAAGCCTATTTCGTTCAAAATCTTCTTGGACTCGACAATTTTGGGGTGTAACTATTTGGGGTCCAAATTTTAAATTTTTTTATTTTTGTCTAATATGGTTTGATACACAACCAAAAACAATAAAATCAATGTAAAAACTCATTTAACAAAATAATTTTGTTGTAAGCCCATTTTGTCTAAAATCTCCTTGTACTCGAAAATTTTGGAGTGTAAGTACTTTGGGTCAAATTTTTAATTTTTTTATTTTTGTTTAATATGGTTTGATACACAACAAAAAACAATAAAATCAATGTAAAAACTCATTTAACGAAATAGTTTTGTTGTATACTCAATTCGTCCAAAATCTCCTTGGACTCGAACATTTTGGGGTGTAAGTACTTGGGGTCCAAATTATTAATTTTTTTATTTTTGTCTAATATGGTTTGATACACAACCAAAAACAATAAAATCAATGTAAAAACTCATTTAACGAAATAGTTTTGTTGTAAGGCTATTTCGTCCAAAATCTCCTTGGACTCAAAAATTTTGGGGTGTAAGTACTTGGGGTCCAAATTTTTAATTTTTTTATTTTTGTCTAATATGGTTTGTACCCAACAAAAAGCAATAAAATCAATGTAAAAACTCATTTAACGAAATAGTTTTGTTGTAAGCCCATTTCGTCCAAAATTTCCTTGGACTCGAAAATTTTGGGGTGTAAGTACTTGGGGTCCAGATTTTAAATTTTTTTTATTTTTGTCTAATATGGTTTGTACACAACAAAAAGCAATAAAATCAATGTAAAAACTCATTTAACGAAATAGTTTTGTTGTAAGCCTATTTCTTCCAAAATCTCCTTGGACTCGAAAATTTTGGGGTGTAACTACTCGGGGTCCAAATTTTAAATTTTTTTATTTTTGTCTAATATGGTTTGTACACAACAAAAAGCAATAAAATCAATGTAAAAACTCATTTAACGAAATAGTTTTGTTGTAAGCCCATTTCGTCCAAAATTTATTTGGACTCGAAAATTTTGGAGTGCAAGTACTTGGGGTCCAAATTTTTATTTTTTTTATTTTAGTCTAATGTGGTTTGATACACAACAAAAAGCAATAAAATCAATGTAAAAACTCATATAACGAAATAGTTTTGTTGTAAGCCCATTTCGTTCAAAATCTCCTTGGACTCGAAAATTTTGGGGTGTAAGTACTTGGGGTCCAAATTTTTATTTTTTTTATTTTTGTCTAATATAGTTTGATACGCAACCAAAAAAAATAAAATCAATCTAAAAACTCATTTAACGAAATAGTTTTGTTGTAAGCCCATTTCGTCCAAAATTTCCTTGGACTCGAAAATTTTGGGGTGTAAGTACTTGGGGTCCAAATTTTTAATTTTTTTTATTTTTGTCTAATATGGTTTGTACACAACAAAAAGCAATAAAATCAATGTAAAAACTCATTTAACGAAATAGTTTTGTTGTAAGCCTATTTCTTAAAAAATCTCCTTGGCCTCGAAAATTTTGGGGTGTAACTACTCGGGGTCCAAATTTAAAATTTTTTTATTTTTGTCTAATATGGTTTGTACACAACCAAAAGCAATAAAATCAATGTAAAAACTCATTTAACGAAATAGTTTTGTTGTAAGCCCATTTCGTCCAAAATCTCCTTGGGCTCGAAAATTTTGGTGTGTAACTACTTGGGGTCGAAATTTTAAATTTTTTTATTTTTGTCTAATATGGTTTGATACACAACCAAAAACAATAAAATCAATGTAAAAACTCATTTAACGAAATAGTTTTGTTGTAAGCCCATTTCGTCCAAAATCTCCTTGGACTCGAAAATTTTGGGGTGTAAGTACTTGTGGTAAAAATTTTTAATTTTTTTATTTTTGTCTAATATGGTTTGATACACAACAAAAAGCAATAAAATCAATGTAAAAACTCATTTAACGAAATAGTTTTGTTGTAAGCCTATTTCGTTCAAAATCTTCTTGGACTCGACAATTTTGGGGTGTAACTATTTGGGGTCCAAATTTTAAATTTTTTTATTTTTGTCTAATATGGTTTGATACACAACCAAAAACAATAAAATCAATGTAAAAACTCATTTAACAAAATAATTTTGTTGTAAGCCCATTTTGTCCAAAATCTCCTTTGACTCGAAAATTTTGGAGTGTAAGTACTTTGGGTCAAATTTTTAATTTTTTTATTTTTGTCTAATATGGTTTGATACACAACAAAAAACAATAAAATCAATATAAAAACTCATTTAACGAAATAGTTTTGTTGTAAACCCAATTCGTCCAAAATCTCCTTGGACTCGAAAATTTTGGGGTGTAAGTACTTGGGGTCCAAATTTTTAATTTTTTTATTTTTGTCTAATATGGTTTGATACACAACCAAAAGCAATAAAATCAATGTAAAAACTCATTTAACGAAATAGTTTTGTTGTAAGCCCGTTTCGTCCAAAATCTCCTTGGACTCGAAAATTTTGTGGTGTAAGTACTTGGGATCCAATTTTTAAATTGTTTTATTTTTGTCTAATATGGTTTGATACACAACCAAAAACAATAAAATCAATGTAAAAACTCATTTAACAAAATAGTTTTGTTCTAAGCCTATTTCGTCCAAAATCTCCTTGGACTCGAAAATTTTGGGGTGTAAGTACTTGGGGTCCAAATTTTAAATTTTTTTATTTTTTCTAATATGGTTTGATACACAACCAAAAACAATAAAATCAATGTAAAAACTGGTGTAACGAAATAGTTTTGTTGTAAGCCCATTTCGTCCAAAATCTCCTTGAACTCGAAAATTTTGGGGTGTAAGTACTTGGGGTCCAAATTATTAATTTTTTTGTTTTTGTCTAATATGGTTCGATACACAACAAAAAACCATAAAATCAATGTAAAAACTCATTTAACGAAATAGTTTTGTTGTAAGCCCATTTCGTCCAAAATCTCCTTGGACTCGAAAATTTTGGGGTGTAAGTACTTGGGGTCTAAATTTTTAATTTTTTTATTTTTGTCTAATATAGTTTGATACACAACAAAAAACAATAAAATCAATGTAAAAACTGATTTAACGAAACAGTTTTGTTGTAAGCCCATTTCTTCCAAAATTTACTTGGACTCGAAAATTTGGGAGTGTAAGTACTTGGGGTCCAAATTTTTAATTTTTTTATTTTAGTCTAATGTGGTTTGATACACAACAAAAAGCAATAAAATCAATGTAAAAACTCATTTAACGAAATAGTTTTGTTGTAAGCCCATTTCGTCCAAAATTTAGTTGGACTCGAAAATTTTGGAGTGTAAGTACTTGGGGTCCAAATTTTTAATTTTTTTATTTTAGTCTAATGTGGTTTGATACACAACAAAAAGCAATAAAATCAATGTAAAAACTCATTTAACGAAATAGTTTTGTTGTAAGCCCATTTTGTCCAAAATCTACTTGGACTCGAAAATTTTGGGGTGTAAGTACTTGGGGTCCAAATTTTTAATTTATTTATTTTAGTCTAATGTGGTTTGATACACAACAAAAAGCAATAAAATCATTGTAAAATGTCATTTAACAAAATAGTTTTGTTGTAAGCCCATTTCGTCCAAAATCTCCTTGGACTCGAAAATTTTGGGGTCTAAGTACTTGGGGTCCAAATTTTTAATTTTTTTATTTTAGTCTAATATGGTTTGATACACAACAAAAAGCAATAAAATCAATGTAAACACTCATTTAACGAAATAGTTTTGTTGTAAGCCCATTTTGTCCAAAATCTCCTTGGACTCGAAAATTTTGGAGTGTAAGTACTTGGGGTCCAAATTTTTAATTTTTTTATTTTTGTCTAATATGGTTTGATACACAACCAAAAGCAATAAAATCAATGTAAAAACTCATTTAACGAAATAGTTTTGTTGTAAGCCCATTTCGTCCAAAATCTCCTTGGACTCGAATATTTTGGGGTGTAAGTACTTGGGATCCAATTTTTAAATTGTTTTATTTCTGTCTAATATGGTTTGATACACAACCAAAAACAATAAAATCAATGTAAAAACTCATTTAACGAAATAGTTTTGTTCTAAGCCTATTTCGTCCAAAATCTCCTTGGACTCGAAAATTTTGGGGTGTAAGTACTTGGGGTCCAAATTTTTAATTTTTCTATTTTTTTCTAATATGGTTTGATACACAACCAAAAACAATAAAATCAATGTAAAAACTGGTGTAACGAAATAGTTTTGTTGTAAGCCCATTTCGTCCAAAATCTCCTTGAACTCGAAAATTTTGGGGTGTAAGTACTTGGGGTCCAAATTATTAATTTTTTTGTTTTTGTCTAATATGGTTCGATACACAACAAAAAACCATAAAATCAATGTAAAAACTCATTTAACGAAATAGTTTTGTTGTAAGCCCATTTCGTCCAAAATCTCCTTGGACTCGAAAATTTTGGGGTGTAAGTACTTGGGGTCTAAATTTTTAATTTTTTTATTTTTGTCTAATATAGTTTGATACACAACAAAAAACAATAAAATCAATGTAAAAACTCATTTAACGAAATAGTTTTGTTGTAAGCCCATTTTGTTCAAAATTTACTTGGACTCGAAAATTTTGGAGTGTAAGTACTTGGTTTCCAAATTTTTAATTTTTTTATTTTAGTCTAATGTGGTTTGATACACAACAAAAAGCAATAAAATCAATGTAAAAACTCATTTAACGAAATCGTTTTGTTGTAAGCCCATTTCGTCCAAAATTTAGTTGGACTCGAAAATTTTGGAGTGTAAGTACTTGGGGTCCAAATTTTTAATTTTTTATTTTAGTCTAATGTGGTTTGATACACAACAAAAAGCAATAAAATCAATGTAAAAACTCATTTAACGAAATAGTTTTGTTGTAAGCCCATTTCGTCCAAAATCTCCTTGGACTCGAAAATTTTGGGGTGTAAGTACTTGGGGTCCAAATTTTTATTTTTTTTTATTTGTGTCTAATATGGTTTGATACACAACCAAAAACAATAAAATCAATGTAAAAACTCATTTAACGAAATAGTTTTGTTGTAAGCCCATTTCGTCCAAAATCTCCTTGGACTCGAAAATTTTGGGGTGTAAGTACTTGGGGTCCAAATTTTAAATTTTTTTATTTTTGTCTAATATGGTTTGATACACAACCAAAAGCAATAAAATCAATGTAAAAACTCATTTAACGAAATAGTTTTGTTGTAAGCCCATTTTGTCCAAAATCTACTTGGACTCGAAAATTTTGGGGTGTAAGTACTTGGGGTCCAAATTTTTAATTTTTTTAATTTAGGCTAATGTGGTTTGATACACATTAAAAAGCAATAAAATCAATGTAAAAACTCATTTAACGAAATAGTTTTGTTGTAAGCCTATTTCGTCCAAAAACTCCTTGGACTCGAAAATTTTGGGGTGTAAGTACTTGGGGTCTAAATTATTAATTTTTTTATTTTTGCCTTATATGGTTTGATACACAACCAAAAGCAATAAAATCAATGTAAAAACTCATTTAACGAAATAGTTTTGTTGTAAGCCCATTTCGTCCAAAATCTCCTTGGACTCGAAAATTTTGGGGTGTAAGTACTTGGGGTCTAAATTTTTAATTTTTTTATTTTTGTCTAATATGGTTTGATACACATCAAAAAGCAATAAAATCAATCTAAAAAGTCATTTAAAGAAATAGTTTTGTTGTAAGCCTATTTCGTTCAAAATCTTCTTGGACTCGACAATTTTGGGGTGTAACTATTTGGGGTCCAAATTTTAAATTTTTTTATTTTTGTCTAATATGGTTTGATACACAACCAAAAACAATAAAATCAATGTAAAATCTCATTTAACAAAATAATTTTGTTGTAAGCCCATTTTGTCCAAAATCTCCTTGGACTCGAAAATTTTGGGGTGTAAGTACTTTGGGTCAAATATTTAATTTTTTTATTTTTGTCTAATATGGTTTGATACACAACCAAAAACAATAAAATCAATGTAAAAACTCATTTAACGAAATAGTTTTGTTGTAAACCCAATTCGTCCAAAATCTCCTTGGACTCGAAAATTTTGGGGTGTAAGTACTTGGGGTCCAAATTATTAATTTTTTTATTTTTGTCTAATATGGTTTGATACACAACCAAAAACAATAAAATCAATGTAAAAACTCATTTAACGAAATAGTTTTGTTGTAAGCCCATTTCGTCCAAAATCTCCTTGGACTCGAAAATTTTGGGGTGTAAGTACTTAGGGTCCAAATTTTTAATTTTTTTTATTTTTGTCTAATATGGTTTGTACCCAACAAAAAGCAATAAAATCAATGTAAAAACTCATTTAACGAAATAGTTTTGTTGTAGGCCCATTTCGTCCAAAATCTCCTTGGACTCGAAAATTTTGGAGTGTAAGTACTTGTGGTCCAAATTTTTAATTTTTTTATTTTAGTCTAATGTGGTTTCATACACAACAAAAAGCAATAAAATCAATGTAAAGACTCATTTAACGAAATAGTTTTGTTGTAAGCCCATTTCGTCCAAAATCTCCTTGGACTCGAAAATTTTGGGGTGTAAGTACTTGGGGTCCAAATTTTTATTTTTTTTTATTTTTGTCTAATATGGTTTGATACACAACCAAAAACAATAAAATCAATGTAAAAACTCATTTAACGAAATAGTTTTTTTGTAAGCCCATTTCGTCCAAAATCTCCTTGGACTCGAAAATTTTGGGGTGTAAGTACTTGGGGTCCAAATTTTTAATTTTTTAATTTTTGTCTAATATGGTTTGATACACAACCAAAAGCAATAAAATCAATGTAAAAACTCATTTAAAGAAATAGTTTTGTTGTAAGCCCATTTTGTCCAAAATCTACTTGGACTCGAAAATTTTGGGGTGTAAGTACTTGGGGTCCAAATTTTTAATTTTTTTATTTTAGTCTAATGTGGTTTGATACACAACAAAATGCAATAAAATCAATGTAAAAACTCATTTAACGAAATAGTTTTGTTGTAAGCCCATTTCGTCCAAAATCTCCTTGGACTCGAAAATTTTGGGGTGTAAGTACTTGGGGTCCAAATTTTTAATTTTTTTTATTTTTAGTCTAATATGGTTCGATACACAACAAAAAGCAATAAAATCAATGTAAAAACTCATTTAACGAAATAGTTTTGTTGTAAGCCTATTTCGTCCAAAAACTCCTTGGACTCGAAAATTTTGGGGTGTAAGTACTTGGGGTCTAAATTATTAATTTTTTTATTTTTGCCTTATAAGGTTTGATACACAACCAAAAGCAATAAAATCAATGTAAAAACTCATTTAACGAAATAGTTTTGTTGTAAGTCCATTTCGTCCAAAATCTCCTTGGACTCGAAAATTTTGGGGTGTAAGTACTTGGGGTCTAAATTTTTAATTTTTTTATTTTTGTCTAATATGGTTTGATACACAACAAAAAGCAATAAAATCAATGTAAAAAGTCATTTAAAGAAATAGTTTTGTTGTAAGCCTATTTCGTCCAAAATCTCCTTGGACTCGAAAATTTTGGGGTGTAACTACTTGGGGTCGAAATTTTTAATTTATTTATTTTTGTCTAATATGGTTTAATACACAACTAAAAACAATAAAATCAATGTAAAAACTCATTTAACGAAATAGTTTTGTTGTAAGCCCATTTCGTCCAAAATCTCCTTGGACTCGAAAATTTTGGGGTGTAAGTACTTGGGGTCCAAATTTTTAATTTTTTTTATTTTTAGTCTAATATGGTTCGATACACAACCAAAAACAATAAAATCAATGTAAAAACTCATTTAACGAAATAGTTTTGTTGTAAGCCTATTTCGTCCAAAATCTCCTTGGACTCGAAAATTTTGGGGTGTAAGTACTTGGGGTCCAAATTATTAATTTTTTTTATTTATGTCTAATATGGTTTGATACACAACCAAAAACAATAAAATCAATGTAAAAACTCATTTAACGAAATAGTTTTGTTGTAAGCCCATTTTGTCCTAAATCTCCTTGGACTCGAAAACTTTGGAGTGTAAGTACTTTGGGTCAAATTTTTAATTTTTTTATTTTTGTCTAATATGGTTTGTACCCAACAAAAAGCAATAAAATCAATGTAAAAACTCATTTAACGAACTAGTTTTGTTGTAGGCCCATTTCGTCCAAAATCTCCTTGGACTCGAAAATTTTGGGGTGTAAGTACTTGGGGTCCAAATTTTTAATTTTTTTATTTTAGTCTAATATGGTTTGATACACAACAAAAAGCAATAAAATCAATGTAAAAACTCATTTAACGAAATAGTTTTGTTGTAAGCCTATTTCGTCCAAAAACTCCTTGGACTCGAAAATTTTGGGGTGTAAGTACTTGGGGTCTAAATTATTAATTTTTTAATTTTTGCCTTATATGGTTTGATACACAACCAAAAGCAATAAAATCAATGTAGAAACTCATTTAACGAAATAGTTTTGTTGTAAGCCCATTTCGTCCAAAATCTCCTTGGACTCGAAAATTTTGGGGTGTAAGTACTTGGGGTCTAAATTTTTAATTTTTTTATTTTTGTCTAATATGGTTTGATACACAACAAAAAGCAATAAAATCAATGTAAAAAGTCATTTAAAGAAATAGTTTTTTTATAAGCCTATTTCGTCCAAAATCTCCTTGGACTCGAAAATTTTGGGGTGTAACTACTTGGGGTCGAAATTTTTAATTTATTTATTTTTGTCTAATATGGTTTGATACACAACCAAAAACAATAAAATCAATGTAAAAACTCATTTAACGAAATAGTTTTGTTGTAAGCCCATTTCGTCCAAAATCTCCTTGGACTCGAAAATTTTGGGGTGTAAGTACTTGGGGTCCAAATTTTAAATTTTTTTATTTTTGTCTAATATGGTTTGATACACAACAAAAAACAATAAAATCAATGTAAAAACTCATTTAACAAAATAATTTTGTTGTAAGCCCATTTTGTCCAAAATCTCCTTGGACTCGAAAATTTTGGAGTGTAAGTACTTTGGGTCAAATTTTTAATTTTTTTATTTTTGTTTAATATGGTTTGATACACAACAAAAAACAATAAAATCAATGTAAAAACTCATTTAACGAAATAGTTTTGTTGTAAACTCAATTCGTCCAAAATCTCCTTGGACTCGAAAATTTTGGGGTGTAAGTACTTGGGGTCCAAATTATTAATTTTTTTATTTTTGTCTAATATGGTTTGATACACAACCAAAAACAATAAAATCAATGTAAAAACTCATTTAACGAAATAGTTTTGTTTTAAGCCCATTTCGTCCAAAATCTCCTTGGACTCAAAAATTTTGGGGTGTAAGTACTTAGGGTCCAAATTTTAAATTTTTTTATTTTTGTCTAATATGGTTTGTACCCAACAAAAAGCAATAAAAACAATGTAAAAACTCATTTAACGAAATAGTTTTGTTGTAAGCCCATTTCGTCCAAAATTTCCTTGGACTCGAAAATTTTGGGGTGTAAGTACTTGGGGTCCAAATTTTTAATTTTTTTTATTTTTGTCTAATATGGTTTGTACACAACAAAAAGCAATAAAATCAATGTAAAAACTCATTTAACGAAATAGTTTTGTTGTAAGCCTATTTCTTCCAAAATCTCCTTGGACTCGAAAATTTTGGGGTGTAACTACTCGGGGTCCAAATTTTAATTTTTTTTATTTTTGTCTAATATGGTTTGTACACAACAAAAAGCAATAAAATCAATGTAAAAACTCATTTAACGAAATAGTTTTGTTGTAAGCCCATTTCGTCCAAAATTTACTTGGACTCGAAAATTTTGGGGTGTAAGTACTTGGGGTCCAAATTTTTAATTTTTTTATTTTTGTCTAATATGGTTTGTACACAACAAAAAACAATAAAATCAATGTAAAAACTCATTTAACGAAATAGTTTTGTTGTAAGCCTATTTCTTCCAAAATCTCCTTGGACTCGAAAATTTTGGGGTGTAACTACTTGGGGTCCAAATTTTTAATTTTTTTATTTTAGTCTAATATGGTTTGATACACAACAAAAAGCAATAAAATCAATGTAAAAACTCATTTAACGAAATAGTTTTGTTGTAAGCCTATTTCGTCCAAAAACTCCTTGGACTCGAAAATTTTGGGGTGTAAGTACTTGGGGTCTAAATTATTAATTTTTTTATTTTTGCCTTATATGGTTTGATACACAACCAAAAAAAATAAAATCAATGTAGAAACTCATTTAACGAAATAGTTTTGTTGTAAGCCCATTTCGTCCAAAATCTCCTTGGACTCGAAAATTTTGGGGTGTAAGTACTTGGGGTCTAAATTTTTAATTTTTTTATTTTTGTCTAATATGGTTTGATACACAACAAAAAGCAATAAAATCAATGTAAAAAGTCATTTAAAGAAATAGTTTTGTTGTAAGCCTATTTCTTCCAAAATCTCCTTGGACTCGAAAATTTTGGGGTGTAACTACTTGGGGTCGAAATTTTTAATTTATTTATTTTTGTCTAATATGGTTTGATACACAACCAAAAACAATAAAATCAATGTTAAAACTCATTTAACGAAATAGTTTTGTTGTAAGCCCATTTCGTCCAAAATCTCCTTGGACTCGAAAATTTTGGGGTGTAAGTACTTGGGGTCTAAATTTTTAATTTTTTTATTTTTGTCTAATATGGTTTGATACACAACAAAAAGCAATAAAATCAATGTAAAAACTCATTTAAAGAAATAGTTTTGTTGTAAGCCCATTTCGTCCAAAATCTCCTTGGACTCGAAAATTTTGGGGTGTAAGTACTTGTGGTAAAAATTTTTAATTTTTTTATTTTTGTCTAATATGGTTTGATACACAACAAAAAGCAATAAAATCAATGTAAAAACTCATTTAACGAAATAGTTTTGTTGTAAGCCTATTTCGTTCAAAATCTTCTTGGACTCGACAATTTTGGGGTGTAAGTACTTGTGGTAAAAATTTTTAATTTTTTTATTTTTGTCTAATATGGTTTGATAAACAACAAAAAGCAATAAAATCAATGTAAAAACTCATTTAACGAAATAGTTTTGTTGTAAGCCCATTTCGTCCAAAATCTCCTTGGACTCGAAAATTTTGGGGTGTAAGTACTTGGGGTCCAAATTTTTAATTTTTTTATTTTAGTCTAATATGGTTTGATACACAACAAAAAGCAATAAAATCAATGTAAAAACTCATTTAACGAAATAGTTTTGTTGTAAGCCTATTTCGTCCAAAATCTCCTTGGACTCGAAAATTTTGGGGTGTAACTACTTGGGGTCGAAATATTTAATTTATTTATTTTTGTCTAATATGGTTTGATACACAACTAAAAACAATAAAATCAATGTAAAAACTCATTTAACGAAATAGTTTTGTTGTAAGCCCATTTCGTCCAAAATCTCCTTGGACTCGAAAATTTTGGGGTGTAAGTACTTGTGGTAAAAATTTTTAATTTTTTTATTTTTGTCTAATATGGTTTGATACACAACAAAAAGCAATAAAATCAATGTAAAAACTCATTTAACGAAATAGTTTTGTTGTAAGCCTATTTCGTTCAAAATCTTCTTGGACTCGACAAGTTTGGGGTGTAACTATTTGGGGTCCAAATTTTAAATTTTTTTATTTTTGTCTAATATGGTTTGATACACAACCAAAAACAATAAAATCAATGTAAAAACTCATTTAACAAAATAATTTTGTTGTAAGCCCATTTTGTCCAAAATCTTCTTGGACTCGAAAACTTTGGAGTGTAAGTACTTTGGGTCAAATTTTTAATTTTTTTATTTTTGTCTAATATGGTTTGATACACAACAAAAAACAATAAAATCAATGTAAAAACTCATTTAACGAAATAGTTTTGTTGTAAATTCAATTCGTCCAAAATCTCCTTGGACTCGAAAATTTTGGGGTGTAAGTACTTGGGGTCCAAATTTTTAATTTTTTTTTTTTGTCTAATATGGTTTGATACACAACCAAAAACAATAAAATCAATGTAAAACTCATTTAACGAAATAGTTTTGTTGTAAGCCCATTTTGTCCTAAATCTCCTTGGACTCGAAAACTTTGGAGTGTAAGTACTTTGGGTCAAATTTTTAATTTTTTTATTTTTGTCTAATATGGATTGTACCCAACAAAAAGCAATAAAATCAATGTAAAAACTCATTTAACGAAATAGTTTTGTTGTAAGCCTATTTCGTCCAAAATCTCCTTGGACTCGAAAATTTTGGGGTGTAAGTACTTGGGGTCAAAATTTTTAATTTTTTTATTTATGTCTAATATGGTTGATACACAACCAAAAAAAATAAAATCAATGTAAAAACTCATTTAACGAAATAGTTTTGTTGTTAGCCTATTTCGTCCAAAATTTCCTTGGACTCGAAAATTATGGGGTGTAAGTACTTGGGGTCCAAATTTTTAATTTTTTTATTTTTGTCTAATATGGTTTGTACACAACAAAAAGCAATAAAATCAATGTAAAAACTCATTTAACGAAATAGTTTTGTTGTAAGCCTATTTCTTCCAAAATCTCCTTGGACTCGAAAATTTTGGGGTGTAACTACTTGGGGTCCAAATTTTTAATTTTTTTATTTTAGTCTAATATGGTTTGATACACAACAAAAAGCAATAAAATCAATGTAAAAACTCATTTAACGAAATAGTTTTGTTGTAAGCCCATTTCGTCCAAAATCCCCTTGGACTCGAAAATTTTGGGGTGTAAGTACTTGGGGTCCAAATTTTTAATTTTTTTATTTTAGTCTAATATGGTTTGATACACAACAAAAAGCAATAAAATCAATGTAAAAACTCATTTAACGAAATAGTTTTGTTGTAAGCCTATTTCGTCCAAAAACACCATGGATTCGAAAATTTTGGGGTGTAAGTACTTGGGGTCTAAATTTTTAATTTTTTTATTTTTGCCTTATATGGTTTGATACACAACCAAAAACAATAAAATCAATGTAAAAACTCATTTAACGAAATAGTTTTGTTGTAAGCCTATTTCGTCGTAAATCTCCTTGGACTCGAGAATTTTGGGGTGTAAGTACTTGGGGTCTAAATTTTTAATTTTTTTATTTTTGTCTAATATGGTTTGATACACAACAAAAAGCAATAAAATCAATGTAAAAAGTCATTTAACGAAATAGTTTTGTTGTAAGCCTATTTCGTTCAAAATCTTCTTGGACTCGACAATTTTGGGGTGTAACTATTTGGGGTCCAAATTTTAAATTTTTTTATTTTTGTCTAATATGGTTTGATACACAACCAAAAACAATAAAATCAATGTAAAAACTCATTTAACAAAATAATTTTGTTGTAAGCCCATTTTGTCCAAAATCTCCTTGTACTCGAAAATTTTGGAGTGTAAGTACTTTGGGTCAAATTTTTAATTTTTTTATTTTTGTTTAATATGGTTTGATACACAACAAAAAACAATAAAATCAATGTAAAAACTCATTTAACGAAATAGTTTTGTTGTATACTCAATTCGTCCAAAATCTCCTTGGACTCGAAAATTTTGGGGTGTAAGTACTTGGGGTCCAAATTATTAATTTTTTTATTTTTGTCTAATATGGTTTGATACACAACCAAAAACAATAAAATCAATGTAAAAACTCATTTAACGAAATAGTTTTGTTGTAAGGCTATTTCGTCCAAAATCTCCTTGGACTCAAAAATTTTGGGGTGTAAGTACTTGGGGTCCAAATTTTTAATTTTTTTATTTTTGTCTAATATGGTTTGTACCCAACAAAAAGCAATAAAATCAATGTAAAAACTCATTTAACGAAATAGTTTTGTTGTAAGCCCATTTCGTCCAAAATTTCCTTGGACTCGAAAATTTTGGGGTGTAAGTACTTGGGGTCCGACCGGACAAGTGGTGCAGTGGTTAAAGCTTCGGCACTTGGACCGGGAGGTACTGGGTTCGAATCCCATCAGAGGCTAGATGCAAATCGAATTTTCATCATCGATTACAATCGGTGATGTTAATAAACACAACTAAGACCCTCTGATGGAGTGCAGAATTCAGCGCCGACCCACCTTCCATGTCAATGTACAGGTTGACATGGAGCTTGCAATGTGCAGGTGCTATACTGTAATTGTGTGAGTAGGTGAATGGGTTAATGATGTGGCGTGAATGCGTGGTATCACAATGGGCCAAAAATGGCCTAAGTGTCAACCACTGAAACCTAACCTACTTGGGGTCCAAATTTTTAATTTTTTTTATTTTTGTCTAATATGGTTTGTACACAACAAAAAGCAATAAAATCAATGTAAAAACTCATTTAACGAAATAGTTTTGTTGTAAGCCTATTTCTTCCAAAATCTCCTTGGACTCGAAAATTTTGGGGTGTAACTACTCGGGGTCCAAATTTTAAATTTTTTTATTTTTGTCTAATATGGTTTGTACACAACAAAAAGCAATAAAATCAATGTAAAAACTCATTTAACGAAATAGTTTTGTTGTAAGCCCATTTCGTCCAAAATTTATTTGGACTCGAAAATTTTGGAGTGCAAGTACTTGGGGTCCAAATTTTTATTTTTTTTATTTTAGTCAAATGTGGTTTGATACACAACAAAAAGCAATAAAATCAATGTAAAAACTCATATAACGAAATAGTTTTGTTGTAAGCCCATTTCGTTCAAAATCTCCTTGGACTCGAAAATTTTGGGGTGTAAGTACTTGGGGTCCAAATTTTTATTTTTTTTATTTTTGTCTAATATGGTTGATACGCAACCAAAAAAAATAAAATCAATCTAAAAACTCATTTAACGAAATAGTTTTGTTGTAAGCCCATTTCGTCCAAAATTTCCTTGGACTCGAAAATTTTGGGGTGTAAGTACTTAAGGTCCAAATTTTTAATTTTTTTTATTTTTGTCTAATATGGTTTGTACACAACAAAAAGCAATAAAATCAATGTAAAAACTCATTTAACGAAATAGTTTTGTTGTAAGCCTATTTCGTCCAAAATCTCCTTGGCCTCGAAAATTTTGGGGTGTAACTACTCGGGGTCCAAATTTAAAATTTTTTTATTTTTGTCTAATATGGTTTGTACACAACCAAAAGCAATAAAATCAATGTAAAAACTCATTTAACGAAATAGTTTTGTTGTAAGCCCATTTCGTCCAAAATCTCCTTGGGCTCGAAAATTTTGGGGTGTAACTACTTGGGGTCGAAATTTTAAATTTTTTTATTTTTGTCTAATATGGTTTGATACACAACCAAAAACAATAAAATCAATGTAAAAACTCATTTAACGAAATAGTTTTGTTGTAAGCCCATTTCGTCCAAAATCTCCTTGGACTCGAAAATTTTGGGGTGTAAGTACTTGTGGTAAAAATTTTTAATTTTTTTATTTTTGTCTAATATGGTTTGATACACAACAAAAAGCAATAAAATCAATGTAAAAACTCATTTAACGAAATAGTTTTGTTGTAAGCCTATTTCGTTCAAAATCTTCTTGGACTCGACAATTTTGGGGTGTAACTATTTGGGGTCCAAATTTTAAATTTTTTTATTTTTGTCTAATATGGTTTGATACACAACCAAAAACAATAAAATCAATGTAAAAACTCATTTAACAAAATAATTTTGTTGTAAGCCCATTTTGTCCAAAATCTCCTTTGACTCGAAAATTTTGGAGTGTAAGTACTTTGGGTCAAATTTTTAATTTTTTTATTTTTGTCTAATATGGTTTGATACACAACAAAAAACAATAAAATCAATATAAAAACTCATTTAACGAAATAGTTTTGTTGTAAACCCAATTCGTCCAAAATCTCCTTGGACTCGAAAATTTTGGGGTGTAAGTACTTGGGGTCCAAATTATTAATTTTTTTTATTTTTATCTAATATGGTTTGATACACAACCAAAAACAATAAAATCAATGTAAAAACTCATTTAACGAAATAGTTTTGTTGTAAGCCCATTTCGTCCAAAATCTCCTTGGACTCAAAAATTTTGGGGTGTAAGTACTTAGGGTCCCAATTTTTAATTTTTTTATTTTTGTCTAATATGGTTTGTACCCAACAAAAATCAATGTAAAAACTCATTTAACGAA